>KQ464133.1:10578-70779 GCA_001304625.1 Trametes sp. AH28-2
TGGGGAAGCTGCCCACCCTGGTCACAGCTGTGATTATTTATCTTTGCTGCTATAGCTAACCAATATACTGTCACCAGAGGACCCTACTGAAGGGTTATACTATTTATACCATGTTTTGTAACCTAGGTAGGGGTTAAAGATACGTTTTGCTAGCTTAGCGCCACATGAGACCGTCCTTGGTCCTGGTATCAGGCGTCCGGACGGTCTGGAGGACCGTCCTTGGTCCTGGTATCAGGCATGTGGACGGTCTGGGGGACCGTACTTGGGGGACCGTCCGGACGCCTGATACCAGGATCAAGGACGGTCCCCCAGACCGTCCGGACGCCTGATACCAGGACCAAGGACGGTCCCCCAGACCGTCCACATGCCTGATATCAGGACCAAGGACGGTCCTCCAGACCGTCCGGACGCCTGATATCAGGACCAAGGACGGTCCCCCAGACCGTCCGGACGCCTGATACCAGGACCAAGGACGGTCCCTCAGACTGTCCGGACGCCTGATATCAGGACCAAGGACGGTCCCCCAGACCGTCCACATGCCTGATATCAGGACCACGTACGGTCCTCCAGACCGTCCGGACGCCTGATATCAGGACCAAGCAGAGTTGCCCAGCTCAAGAGGCTGTGACGTGACCAGGGCCCCACTAGGCCCTGATTCTTCACTTTTGCAGGGCTTGCTGTACTCGGGGCTACACTAGCAGTCACACCATGGGATTGAGAGCCCTTGTGCAAGCTCGCCCGCCTCCTGCGGACGCATTCCACCCTGCTGGAGGGACCTGTGGAGGAGAGTAGATGGACTTCCTGTTACTGCAAGCCCGGTTCCAGGCGCTCGCGGGCTCAAGACACCGAGGGTGTAGTCCCATGATTGTGGGACACTACATTGTGGGTCTAGGCGCCACGAGGTCACGGAAAGCAGTGGGCGACTTCCCATAAGCGTCTACAGCTCTATGGCCGTCCGTAACTGCTTATTTTGGTTGATCTGCCACGATGACGCGCCCAGGGCCCCGCTAGGCCCCGATCCTTCGCTATCGCGGACCCGCGGTACTCGCAATTCCACCCGCGGTGTACGCTAGTCGACTCGCGGCCTCTCTGCGACCAAGCGGCTACCTTCCGCGAGCTCGAGCCCGACTCGCGGTTCCGTGCCCCTCGCGGAAGGACTTGTGCGGGACGTTGGACGGATCTCCGGCTATCGCGAGCCCGGTCCGGGCGCTCGCGGGCTCAGGACGCCGAGGGCGCGGTCCCGTGATAGTGGGACCCGCGTCGCGGGTCTAGGCGCCACGCGGTCGCGGCCTCGCGGTCGCGGACTTTCTGTTTTATTTATTGATGGACTTAGTTACGGACTCGGCCTGTAAAATACACGGCACAGCGCCGGGCAATGCAGATTCCCCCTTCCCCCTTCTCAGGATCTCAACTCTGAGCTTTCACTGCGCCCGCGAGATACTCTGCGACTTATTGCGAACTGCGTCTGCGTCCTGCGTCCTGCGTCCTTGCGAATTCTCTCCGCGATACCGCGACTTTCACGTTTCCCGAAGATCCCCGTCCGAAATCTCCTCGCGACTCCCCGCGGTTCTTGCCACGTCACCTCGCGCACCCCCTCTAGCCAGGGCACCCCGACTCTAACCTGCCCCTCGCGGAAGGACTTGTGCGGGACGTTGGACGGACCTCCGGTTACCGCGGGCCCGGTCCGGGCGCTCGCGGGCTCAGGACGCCGGGGGCGCGGTCCCGTGATAGTGGGCCTACGCCTCGCAGAACCTCGCGACGGCCTCGCCCTACAAAGGCTCTCGGCCTTCTACGTCGGCGGTTGGGTGTTGTTTAGGAGCATCAACGATGCCGAGCAAGATCTACACTCTGCCCATCGAACAGCCCTCCGTAGACAGAGGAAGCGCCGAGCATCTAGCAAGGGGGGTCGACCCCCTTCCTACACCGCCAACCCAAAACGATCCATTTTTGAGCCCAACCGGAAAATCTTGATCTGAGGTTGACATGGAGATTGGGTGGCTGTGGCTGCAATCTCCACTTGATGGGACAGCTGCAAATTCAGGGAGGCTCATACGATGTGTCGAGCTCTGCATGAGATCGCGCTCTGTGAGCTCTGCGCGATGTCGTACATACATATTCTGTTGATGTGTTTATGGGGCATGGTACAAGATCTGTAGTATTGTGGCCTAACACTGAATTTTGTGGGTTATTTGACCCTGAAAGCAGCTATAAACACACAGGAACATGATCGTGGTATTGAGAGAACGGTTCATTGACATTGGAATACTAATCTGTACATGTCACATGGAAAGCGCCCACAAAAACAGAAATACAACTCGGAGCTCTGAGAAACGCAGCCGGACGCAAGTTATATATCAACTGTCGAAGGAGAAGATAAATAGTAGTGGACTAGTCTCTGAGGGTGAGGGAGGTAGGTAAACGAATCCTAGACGTGCACAGCAGAAGCGAGGGCCAGGAAGGATGCCTAGTAGTAGGCAGAGCACTGCCTAGCTAGACAGATATACTAGCACAACGAGTAGCGCCAAGCATTTACCAGCAGATCCATACCCACAGAGGCGGACACAAGATACGAAGGCGCGCGGGCAGACCAGAGCCACACATCCAGAACGTCGTCTAAGACAGATTGTAAGACCGAGTCCGAGTCGAGAGTGACGCATTCCAAGTGTCAACCAAGAAGAGCCTCAGATAGGGGAAACTCAGGATCCCAGAGCTCGAGAGGCAGGACGCTAGGTGCGAAGAAAGAGAAGTCCCGTGAGACAGCCGGAGCAGAGTACCTTGCCACGTCGAGTGTGCGCATGTTTGGCAGGGCGGTAAGTCTCGGAATTTGTGAGGCGGACAACACCGGGGAGGAACCTGGGGCTCGATGCGAGCCTTCGTTGCAAGGTCTCCCAAGGAGATGAAGAGTCATCTCATTACAAGCTTTCATCCATACTCGAAATGAGATTTCGACGTTTCAGCACCGCAGGAGATACTGCCGGCGATGTTTCACGAAGCTTTGAGTCATCAAGCTGCTAACGACATCCGTACCACGTCCCGGTGACCCGTCCTATTGAGCTTGATCAAACATTGCCCAGCGCTAACCGGTACATATCGCAGCGACCTCAATCTGAGTTGGCGGTGTAGTCCTAAATGCGCCCGCAGAAGGCTGAAATTGTCCCTGTCCCAAAAAGGAATAATTTTCCGAGTTCCAACTGATCTGCCTGACACTTTGGCAGGTCTGAGGGTTTGCCCTCCTGGCGCACAATTCTTCTCTCTACCTGTCTCTACCTCTCGTTCCTTTACATCATTGTTCACTCTCCTTTCTCTGAAATGTGTCGCTTACCTGAAGACTACGACCCCTTCCAGGGTTTTCGCCAGGATCCCGCAACGGGCAGATGGTACCCACTGCCATTGCACCCGCCGCCAACAGTACATAACCCGGGAAGCGATGATGTCCTCGCGCTAATACTCCCATCAGTCTGAGGGGAATAACCCAGGAGCTGGCTGGTCTTCTCAGGGGGCTCAGGCTGCTCCGGGACAAACCGAGCAGCATCCGGCTCCTCGTCCTCGTCCTGCCTATTGCGGCTCCGAGTCCGGTCCCCTTCAGACAGGGCCACTCCCTACCCCCCATTCACAAGCTCCTCAGTATACGCCTGGCGCGTCTTTCATACCACCCCCGCCTACCCCAGATCAGCCCTACAGCAGACCGTTTGCATTCCCCCAGTATGGGGCCCACACTCCTTACCCGACCCCCACCGTGACGCAGGCGTCAACTTCTTTCCAACAGTCACCGGTCTGTCCGTCTTTGGCAGACCTCGAGATGTCTCCGCTGAGTTCACCCCTTCCTGAGCGCTTCTCCGACATGATGGCGCCCCCAAACATGGCTTCCAAGCCTGACAAGGGAAAAAAGCGAGCTTCTGAGCCCGAGAAGCCCCACCCGCTCCCAAGAAGCAGAAGGCTGTTGCCGCGGCGGCGTTCAGCAGTGCCGCCAAGGGGAAGGGGAAGCAAGCGGCTATGAGACCAACGAGTGCGACTACACAAGGCGGACGTCAACCGGGCACAGCAAACTACTGGGAAGATGACCTCAAAGCGCTGCTCGACCTCGTTGAGGTTGATCTTCCAATCCGCCAGTCCATGTGGCAGCGTATCACCGACAGCTTCAATGAGTGGGTGCGCAGGAACGGTAGTCCCGCGCAGACACAGAAGCCTCTCAAGACAAATTTTGAGGCAGTAAGTGACCTGCTGTCCTTTGTTGTGCGCTATACTGATACCCTGACAGCTTGTCTGTACAACAAAGCCGACCGGAAGCGCAACTATACCACCCCAGGTTGAGCGCGCGTGGCAGATCGAGGAGATGATCAACGAGAAGGTCCATCTCTGCACATTGGACGACAGCGAGATCGCGGACGCCACCCGAGCGGGCTCTGAGCCTGAGGCAGACGCTGACCCAGATGTCCAGATCATCGAGGCCCCACCGTCCAGTTCACGCAAGAAGACACAGCCGGTCGTCAAGGCATTCCAGACGCCTGCCAGCAGTGCGTCAACCTCGCATTCGGCTGCTAGCACTCCTCGCCCGGGCGCACAAGCGCAGGTGTTCATGACAGCAGTCACGGCATCCCTCGACCCATCATACCGCGAGTCTTGCGATGAAGCTCGGTTTGCCTGCCGGCTTGCACAAGATGAGCTCCAGCGCTTGACACAGGAGAACCGAGATCTGCGCACACGCAATGACCTCCACACCCAATCTCTCCAGGTCCAGCAGCAGCTCACCGAGATGACTCGTCTTCAAGCTCGTCTCGACACCACGACACCATTGAGAAGGCCTAAGCCATCTCCTACAACCATCCCGCATGCGTCCCCATCACTGGCACAGTTCTCACTCCACTCTCGACCCCCCTCGTCAACCTCATCCCTTGAGGCGCTCGCTGTGGCGGCCTCATCTGCAGCCTCTCATTGCTATGCCCGGGATCCCCGCCAACATGGACTGTAAGGCCACCACAACATATTATACCCTATACCTCAATATACTGTACATATCTTAACAGATACTGCTTGCCACGATAAACCCACACTCATTCGTACTCATAAAACCCCCCAAAACATCTCTATGATATACTCTCTGCCTCGCTTTTGGTCCAGATGTACATAGTGTGACCATACCTGTGATACCCTGCTTCGTGAATAGACTTCTTACCTTGTAAGTCACGCGTGCACAAGCATTCAAATGCGGAAATTGGTCTATTCATCCACTACAACAAGATGGTAGCGAGCCACACGATCACGGCACCGAAGATCACCAAATAAGACATTCTCGAAGTCCTGCCATATATCAGTATTCTCTGCCTCCTCCCAATACTGCATGTACACTGTTCAAATCTCGCTGAGGCCCGACACGCTCTGCGCGCAGATTCGACAGATGTACACAAACCTCGAGAAGCTCTTGCCGTCCAACCGGGTCATCCGCATCCAAAGGGACTCGCAGATGACCAAATCCACCGCGCAACTGTTGCATACTCCACTCAGCTGCCTGGCGATAGGAGAGGAGCTGACCGTTGAATGCGAGAAAAGCATCGCGCTCATCTGGTTGTGCTGGTACCCGTTGGCCTGCCTTGAGGGGCGCACGTATGCAGCCAGCGATGGCATTTGTCCCGCGTGGAAACACAGTATCGGCAACGAGATAGAACCCTTCGGGTGTCTTCTCCAGCAGCTTGGTGTAGATGGGCCGGGCAACCTTTGCGTTATGCCAGCTGCCCGGCGCATTGAGCACCGCACCCTTGATCATTCCTGGGAATATATGTCAACTGATCGTCCGAATGAAATGGTCATAACAACATACGTACCGTGTGGAGAGAATGCGAGAATGCAGCTTGTGTAGTGTCCGTGTAACCAGCTGTTGTAGGTTGCATTCTCAAGGTCAGGATTGTCCGCTGACATGGTGAGGAAGTTGACACCATTAATGCTGCCTATGGCGTCTGAAAGGAGGGGATGTCGTGCGAGAACAAGGTTGTTGTCCTCCTCCAATTCATCGTGGGCCCACCATTTAATGCGGGACCCGGGGAGCACCTTCAGAACATCGAGGAGGACGGATAGGGCAAAGCGACAATATCGGGAGAAGGTGGTGGGGATGAGGGAAAAGATCTGTTGCAGGGCTGTGTCGGGCATGGCAGAAGTGAGATAGTGGAGAAGGAGACCCAAGGCACCCTCAGCAGAGAGCAAATGACGTTCAAGGTGCAGATTGCCATTGGGATCAGCATCTTGACGAGATATTGTGTTGGTGTTTCACTGCACAGCGAACCCTGAGTCAAGAATATATTGGAAGCTTGCGACATCTACGCCCATTGTGGTGATAAAAGTGCGGTCGTCCTGGCTGTCATAAAGAACTTGCCAGGGCGTGCTCTGCCGTGAGTTGGGGAGGAGCTGGGGACGGCGGAGATAACGGCGGCTCGGAAGTCACGCTTCTGCTCGTCGGACACGGGCCTGCTCCGCACCCATGATAGTGACGGTGGTGGCGAGGACAGCAAGCTCCTAATGATGTCAGAAGTCCTGGGAGGAGGAGACAACAAGTAGATTAATGGCACGTTGTACGCGGCCTACAGCCGCGGTTATATACAGAATAGAACGAATATTCTAGTACTCTAAGTGGAGACTGTAAGTAATCGCTGACTAAGCGCACGAAACTTCCAGCGCTAAATCGCACATTCCGACAAATGAGCTTCCATTGCCTCGTCCTCAGAGGAACTATCCATGAGAGAGATGGGAGCGACAGGTCTCATGAAGAGAGAGGCCAGAGGGAAGTAAGACGAGCAGGTATGCAAGGAAAAGCTGTGGAGAGAGGGAGGTGATGCTAATGTGGAGATAGGGCAAGGACAAATGCAAAAAGCCGAGGAGAGGATGGGGCACCAGGTCAGTATGTGCATGCGCATGACGGGTAGGCAGGACTCACGGATGCGTGCTCCTTCTTCAACAATACACAGAGTTCACAGCAACGAGATGGCCAGGACCAAGTATCGACGGCCGAGCAGTGCGATGCACGTGAGTGGATCCAAGATTTGAGAGCTGAAGTGCCCAGGAGTGGGAGGGCAAGATCCTGGACTGTGGTTCCACAAGGGAACAGCACCAGGATGTCAGATGATGGATGAGGAAAGAGGGAAAGGGGGAAATCCGCGGCCTAGATAAATGGAGGAGCCAAAGGGAGGGCTGAGTGGACGGGTATGGAGGAAGGTGTGAACGAGAATTGGAGGGCCTGGAGGGAGGAAGCGCAGCTGGGGGACGTATATAAGGAGAGGGAGCTTATCAGGGTGTGCGAGCCCCAGGGAATCAGAGCCAGGGGTGCGATGTCTAGGGAGCTCGAGAACGACGTTGGGGTTGTGCAAGCCAGGGAAGGAACACAGCGGGGCCGAGCACGAGTGCAGCAGGCGAGACGGAGCGTGGACGAGACACGTGCAGCAGGCAGGAGTGCGAGCGGAGAAGGCCTCATAGCAGGCAGGCGCTCCGGCGTGAAGCATGCGTACATTTGCTGCCCTTTCGGATCCTAGATTGATGCAAACCACACTTATGGTTACGGTGTCTTGCGTCCTAAATATATTCACACTCCGTCTGATGAATCTACAGCAATTTCAAAACCGTAGACACTTATGGGAAGTCAACCAGTCGACATTGGATGAAATTGCGCATTGGATAGAGACACCTACTGTGTTTTTACACCAGGAGATATTCAACGCCGTCATGCAGCACATTGTCTGCGGGGATCAGGTAGGTCTCACTGCTGTTTGCCATTACCTCGCAACTCATGCACCCCTTAGGCCTTGTTGCTAGCAAACAATGTTACATTCACCAACTGCTTCGTTGTGATACACCTAAAAACCACATGCAAAGGCCTCCCTACGCCCCCACAATCGGAACTCACATTCAAAACAAATTCCGGAACCTACATGAGCGACCTTCAAAACAATATCAAAGCCGCCATTGGCAAAGTATCTACAAATTTCGATCTGTGGACTGAGGATCATGCAAGCATTGCTTACTTTGGGATTGTCGGCCAATGGATCGATACCCATGGGCTCAAACCCGCTGAGAGCAAGAACTTCGAGCTTAAGTGCGTAATGCGGTCTGAGGTGCTCATGATGCATGGGATTCCCGGTAAGCACAACAGGGCCAACCTGGGCCGGTATCTGCTGAAGTTCTCCAATGATCCTTGGATCACCTCCAAGACTGGTACCAATAAGGTAAGCAGCACGTGACTCACGGATCCCTGTACTGATGCACACAACACTTCTGTGCAGTTTGGGCATGTCACTGCTGACAATGCCTCCAACAACAGCTCGGCCGTGGAGGAAATCAAACACCTTCTGGTAAAACACAGTGTGGACTCATGGTAGGCATTGTGAAAGCGCCTGAGGTGGGTCAATGTTCGCTGTATGATGGGGTTGCACTGATGTTCCGTTCTCGTGTACGTTATGCAACTCAGCATAGAAGACTTCATGGTTGAAGTGACCCAGATTGCACTGGTTCAAAGCAAGCTATCTGGGACTACAATCACATGCTATCCAGCAATTGCCTTGCTGACGGTGGGATCAATGTAATTGCAATGATTTGTACACTTGCAATCAACGGAAGTGTTTCTATCCTTCTGTACGGTCTCGGATCACTCATAATGGCTTAGATACAAGCTTTGCCTCAACGCACTTAGGCTTTCAAGCACTGATGCGCCCAGTGGCATCTCAGTGGCCACTGCACATCAGTGCGCGTCCTGCACCACCTTGCAAGTTCTGGTGCTTTTGCAGTACCCTCAGTTGATGTGCACCCTTGCGGCTTTGCGAGCTTGTGCATGTCTTTATAGTGACCTGGTGAGCGCGGCTGCTGTCCGGCGGTCCCGTGTTCCCCTGCGGCTTTGCACCCCTTGGTGGCTTTACATCTCCTCGGGGTTTAACCCCTCCCTTGAACCCTTGCCTCCTTGCAACTCCACACCTCCTCGCGATTTTGCTCCTCTTGGTGCCTCTCCACTATCTTGCAGTTTGCGGTTTGCAGCTCTCCTCAATGTTGCCTTTCGCAGCTCACAGCTCCTCACGGTTCGCAACTGGTGAATCCTTGCGGTTTGGCAGTTTGCAACTTCCCGCGGTTTTGCAGCCCACTCTGATTCACACTCTGGTTGACTACAGAAGGCTTCCTTGTCCCTCCCCTCCCCTGGTCCGCTACAAGACAGCAGCGCTGCTAACTCTGCACCCTATTGCAAGTGTATGGCGGCTTTGCAAGGCCATCACATGTAACACCTGGGGAAAATGGAATACGCGGGAATTGCACACCGCACAACCGTTGGACTATCTGTCCCACTTATCCAGGTAATTACACCCTCCTAGAGCTGTTACTCCGGTGGACTAAGCCGGGTCCAGCCGCTCTAGTCGTAACGCCGGGCCATCAGGGCCGGGCCATTACATCACAAGGGCACCCCACCCAAACCTCCAACTCCTGCTGCACTCCCCCATTCCTGTTAGGCTTCGCCCTACAAAGACTCTCAACCTGGGTTCTGCCCGCCTTTAACAATGGCAAGAAAACCAGCAAGCACCAGGCCACTGCCCTGTGCTCTCCGTGCGGTGTTGTGGATGTTTCCGATTGATGTGTACAGGGGATAGTATTTTGTTTGACCTGTTGCAATAGATACTGTCATCTTGTCGCTGCCGAGTATGATTGGGACGAACGCGGTGCCCTTGCAGGCAGGATACTTTGCAATGATGTCCTACAATGATTGAGTAAGTCAAATATAGCCAATCAACTATTGATACAATGTACCTCCTGGTTCCAAGCCCAATTGCCGCTTATGAAGTTGCAATATTTGCGTACACCATTGTTGACCACATGCAGTGGGCCGTAGTCAATGGTCTTCATGAACTCCGGATTCACCAGGATCGCCTTTGCGATATCATGGACATTGCGATACCAAACATTGTATGTGGTCTCCATTCATGCTGGAACCTCAGCCTCTGAGTCGTCTGAGCCCTCAGACTGTCATGGATAGTCCACTTTGAAGGAGAACCATCTGACCGCACCTACATGGGCGGAGTCTATGGTTTTGTAGAGCTCGACGCTGTTGTGGAAAGGCCCCAGTTGGCCATGTGGGTAGAGCGATGCCGCCCAGAGGTCAAGCAGAGCATTGATGTTGCCTCCGCTCATTTGCTCTCTCCTGTAGAGCAAATCTGCAATTTCAAACTGCACTCGATCTTTTAATGGACTCCAATCTACAGACGTGCGAGCTTGTGGCCCGGAGGGTGCAGGCTGCATGGATGGCTCAGAGTGCACTGACTGCAAGCGCTGAGGCCAGGAGGCCAGCGGCGTAGATGGCGAGTGTGAGGTGTCGTCAGGTAGGGGAACACCATTCTTGTCATGAGGAGACCCTGCAAGTGACATGAATACTAGGCGCTCCCAAGCAATTGTGGGACACTCACCTGTAATATGGGGGTGGTAAGTGACTACGCGGTGATGGGGCTTCAACCACTTGTGTTCTGAGTTTGATTTGTGTTTGCGTTGCAAAAGGTTGAAGTCCTAGACACCTAAGTGAATTAGAACCCATTGTTACGACCCGTGCGACTATTTCTTCACTTCACTTTACCTCCGCATTTTTCGGTATTTTAACCTCCGCTTTTCCGGGACTTAACTCCCGCTTTTCCGGTATTTAACTACCGCATTTTCCGGTGCTAACCACCGCATTTTCCGGGGCTTAACCCCCACATTTTCCGGTACTTAACTACCGCATTTTCCGGTATTCAACCACCGCGTTAACCCCCGGACCTCCGGCCAGCCTTGCTCTAAGTCCCGGGGCCTATGCCCCGGACTTCTGAAATAGAGGACAACAGATCAGGTCCCAGGGTGTTGCCAATAGCCTCGCCAAAGTCCTCCCTTCGCTGAGTTGTCTTGCTTTTCGAACTACCCCCAAAATCCCGGACTCCGGACCTACGTACCGCCGGAGTTAACCCCCGCATTTTCGGGGTTTAGCTCTGATAACCCCCGCGTTTTCGGGGCTTGGCAGTTAACCACCGCATTTTCGGTGTTTCGCAAATAACCCCCGCGTTTTTCGGGTTTTCAGACTTCAGCTCAGCACGTCCCTAACAGCTTACCAGCATCGTCATGGTGGTTATAGCTAGGTTTGACCACAGCACAATAGCTCAGTGGACTAGAGCACCGCAGCACCTATTGGAGGTCGCGGGTTTGAATCCCGCTTGTGCCATTCCTTTGTCAGCCACTTTCTGGTCTCATCAGCTGCCAGCACTGCCACTGGTGCTTGTGCACGTATTCATAGCCTGCCAGAGACCTCGCACGTCCACTGGGTTCACGCCAGCCAGTCGGTTGTAAGCACCTGCAAGTTCCTGGAGGGTGTTAGTCTAACAGTTTAGCAGTATGTGCAAAATGGGGTGGTCTACCAGTCTCAGAACCACCGTAATTACCTGCAAGTTCTTGAAAGAGATCTAGCTTTGTCTTGCTGGATAGAATGGGGTACACATGATGAACTCTGAACCTGGAAGGCTGTAAGCCGCACAACAAGAGGTCTTCAGTCTGTGAGAGAACGACTATGATTGCATAGTACGGTACCTGTAAGCCGCACAATGAGAGGCTACAAGGACTAGTAAGTAACATGTAAGTAAGGCATAGGTAATGATGGACTTACTCTTCAGTCTGTGAGAGAACGACTGAAGAGCAGAGGCCTGCAGAGTCCTCCTTATATACTACAGTAGGAGGACAATGAGTAAGCATAAAGGAAGAGAGCATGTGACGTCCAGAGGACACTGACTGAGCGAAGAGTAAGGGAGCATAATCGACTATGAGTCAAAGAGTCCAAGGCTGAGTAATGCTACCTGTCCAGACACGTCTAGAATAGTCTGGAGCATCGCAGAACGTACCAGAAACCATGTGGAGGGATGAAAGAATGCCGAGTAAGTACAGAACAAAAGAATGTACGTATATGGTAAGTAGGAAAGTCCATGCCAGTGTATGGTAGACGCACGTCCACTAGCACTGCCACTCCCGGTCCGGCACAGCACAGCCGTATACATGGAAGTTCAACAATACATACCATCTTCAGACTCATATTGAGAGTTGTCCGCGTCATTGTCCGAAAGGCCGCCAAGGAAGTCATAATCATGATCACCCTCCCCAGTCTCTGAGCCCCCTGCTCTGGTACCTGTAATGTTGCCTGTGTCACTTGGGCGCGCATTGTTGACTGCAATGAGAGTGTCACTGTTCAAGTGGAGAGCATCATTTTGCATGCCGGAGACGTTGCCGTCCACCTCTGTGTGATCGACCACGCGCTGCGACCCTCACTGTCATGAGCATTGAGGTCTGTGCCAAGAGTGCTGATGTCTGCGCCGGGAGTGTTGCTGTCCACGTTGAGAGTGATGTGGTTTGAGCTGGGAGAATTGTAGTCCGCCTCAAGAGCATTCTCATCTGTGTCTGTGTGTTACGACAGTGCAGGAGATAAGTCCGGAGTTCTGGACGGAGGACGGATGGAGTTTCGGACGGAGTTCTGCACTGGGGTGAGGACTTGGCGAAACTATTAGTGATGCCTCGGAGGGAACTGACGGTGTCCTCAACTTGGACAGGACGAGACCAAGGGGAGCAGGAGGGACAAGTCGAGTCTACAACTGTCAAACGGAGTCCAGTGGAATTCCGGACAGAGTTCTGAGTAGACAGAGCAATGGATTAAAAGGAGAGGATACAAAAGTGGGGACAGAGATTAACGGGATATCTGAACTGAGGTAGTGGTACTACAACATCCAAGACTATATACCATGAGCGGAGTCCGAAAGGCAAATACAGGAATACAAGACCGTGGAGTAAGTACTGCGGCTGATAAAACCTGGAGTAATGACGAGGTTAATGACACGGTATAATGGATGAGGCCTAGCCCGGAGTTCCGCGTCTACCGGAGTCCGGACCGGAGTTCGACACTTGGGCACACAACACCTAACACTGTGCCGATGTCCATGTGCGTGCCCTCACCAGTGTGTGCGTTTGGGGGTTACAATGAGAGTGTTGTTGTTGATGTTGAATGTGTTGTCATCTGCACCAAACATGCTGGGGCCCACATCGAGTCCGTTGACACCTGCCCCTGTATTGTCATCCATGCGTGAAACCTTGCTGACCTCGAGATCTAGGTTGCTGCCACAACTGTTGACCCTAAGGCTGCACATAGGTTCAGGTCACTGCACAGATTGACCTGATCTGACCTGCAAATTGACTTCTAGGTTCAGGTCAGCTAGGTATAGGTACCTAGAATGCAGATCAACCCCAGCCCCACATCAAAGCTTTTAGCATTTTCTGACCTGGTAGAACAACCTATATGATCTGGTTTTGCCACTTTGACTCACTGGGAACCATGAATCTAGGGGCAAAAATCATGAAGTATAGTGTTTTACAGCAGAAGAATAGGCATTGCTCCAACAGGATACCAAATACTGTTCTGACTCTTTCAATTACAAGTAAACAATGCCAGAACTTCTAATGCCTTAGAGTGAGTAACTCACATTGCCAATGTGTGTCACCTATTGGCTCATCTGGTGTGTATATATTCCCACCAACTATCTTTCCTGCCTGACTATTATATGCTGTCTGCTCTTCATGCTAAAACACTTATGCATGTACTTGGATTATAGGGTATATGTGTTGCTGGTATGCACTGAAGTGATAGACATATCCTGTTGATGCTACCAGAATTGTTTTCATATATTCAGTGGTGAGTTATTGATGCAGTTTGATACAGCATATACATGCCCAAGTGATGCACAGATCAACCTATAGGTACTAGGTACAGGTCAATAGGTAGTAGGTACCTAGTATACAGATCAGCCCCAGCTCCAGGTCATGGCTCACGATCCCCCATTACCTGTAGGTACAGATTAAGATCACCCGTAGTTTAACCTATGTGCAGCCTTAGTTGACCCCACCTCCATTGACATTGTCTTTGCCACCCCCGTCCTTGTTCGCCTCGTCTTCATCGCCCTTGTCTTTGTCACTGGCGTCATCGCTATCCTCCTCACCATCTTTGTCTTCTTCGCTGCTAGAGTCCTCGTCATCTGATAGATTGATTGAGGCCCTGTGTATCAAACAAGATAAAAAGCTGACACAGTTGATTATACAGGGAACTCATGGCAGGTCCGCAAACTTGTCTTCCTTCAGATGGGCTGGATCAGCGTCTATGGAGCCTGCAGTGGAAGAGGAGGTGGACTTGGAGTTTGCGGTCGACAGAGATGAGTACCTGCTACTTTGATGCCATCCGGGATTCTGAAGGGCACTTTGATTGTTGTAGTGTTTATTGACACGCCTGTGGAGTAGTACATCATTGTGTGAGGAGATGAGAAACAAGATAGAAAGTTCATACCTGAAATCCTCTTGGGGTACTGAATGGCTGATAGTTGACTGCCAGTCTGCGCCGTCATTGAGGGCTGGAGAATCACTCCTTCCCCTTATCCTGTTGAAATCACCTTCGTGAACGCTGTTACCCGCATTAAACTCTTTCCGGCCCTCTTGACAACTTTGCTGCGGCAGTAATCCAGTGGCATCATGACCTGAGATGATGAAGACATCAAGAAGTAGCTATTAAACATTATGCCTATGTAGCTGAGAATACACAGGCACTGTATTAGAAGCAAGTATCAAGTTGGGCAATGGACACTGTTTGCAAATTCAAGTGAGGTTCTTGGGATTGTAGCACAATGGAACGTACCATTCCTGTCAAACAGAGCTGTTTGCATCAGCACATAATTTCTCCCACGTGCTGAACATCTCCATGCCCTGAGCCCAGTGTCCTTCCCCACTGACCAAGTACGACTTGCCACTCACTAGGAATGCAGCCTGAGTCATGAAGCCACACTCAGCCCACTGGAAGAGACCCCCTGCAGAGTACTGCATGAAGGAATACTGACACTCTCCTTGATGGACGGTCATATTTGAGTAGCAGAGCATGGCTGATGGCAATAGAATGAGGGAGCCAGGTGGGAATTCAATCATGAGCATAAGGTCCCAAAGAAGAATTTGGCTGCCTTCTTTGACATCATAATCTCCCAATGCAGTGATCACACACCAACTGGCGGGCATGTTGAAGTTGTCGATGTGCGGCACTGTAGCCACCTGCGGACCAAGATTGAATATTGCACATCCAAAAACACTATTTAGGAAATTGAGCTTGAGTTCTGCATCGCTCTCCAGCAGTGCCAACATGGTGGTGCTGTAGTAACCATGCATCTTGGGACCAAATAGCTTCATGGCCACTGTAATCATCCAATGATCGGAGATTAGCAGAGTCCCAAAAGAGTGCAAACCCAAAAAGGTAACACCACATACCGTCTGCAAAGCCAGCTGTTGTGGAGGCACTAGCGCCTTCCCTCCAGGCTCTGCCTACACCTTCTAGATCCTTCTTCTGGCACAGCAGCACACTGTCATGATCCATGCGCAGAACTCCAGGCATATGCCTCAGGACTTCCGATTGGACATCTGGACTTTCTGTACTTTTCTTTATTAGTAGATTTCTGGACTTTTCCTTATGTGACATCATATCTCCTCTTATTAGTTTTTCCTTTATCTTGTCTCATGTCATTAGGCCTCGGACCCACCAGGGTTCCGATGTCTATCACGCAAGACTTCCTTTCTTATTTGTTAGGCTCGCTTAGTATATAAGGCGGGCTGGAAGTAGCCTTTGCCTCGGTTGGGATTCTTGTTGTTATTCTTGCTGTTCCACCTCGACTTCTTCCCATACTTACCTCGGTCCAATTCATCCTTTCCCTTCCTCTCTGTCTCCCTTGTTGGATCTCTGCTCTTCTCTGTTGGAACTCCCGCTCCCCTGTGACCTTGTCAGCGCCCTCTGGTAAATAGGGGACACTAGACGAGATCGCTCAGGATGTTACTAATAGTTTTGCCAAAGTCCCCAACCCCTGTGCCGTAGCCAGAACTCCACCGGTCTTCCATGGATCTCCGCCAACTCCACCCACCCGTCCGCTTACGGCACACATCCTGACACACACCCTGACACCTCAGCATTCGTCTTCCCCACCTCCTCAGGCGCCCTGCACAGTGCCCTTCTTCCCATCACACCCCCAGTCCACCTCTCCCAAGCGCCCCTACAAGTGCTCTGCACTCTGGTATCACCGGACCTTCGTCATATGCCCCACATTTTTTTTTTGGATCTATTAGGCTATGTACAGGTAGTGCTTGTACAGCCGTCTACCGTATAGTAAGTGGGGGATTATGAGGTGTCTACAGCACTAGGGCGAATCGACAATTAGTCTAGGGGCGGATAGTGTAGCGTATTTTATGCCCCACGTCATGTCCCTACGTCATCCACAGTTATTATGATTACTGTAGCAGCCCTGAAGGACCATTTAGGTATTAGTCTAGCTATAGGTCTCATGGTCGCTGGTCACATGCTTCATCCTTACCTATGGTGCCAAACACGTACAAACAGGGACCTGGTCTGTGCGCACCAGCTACAGTATATCAGTAGGGTAGACTTTGTACCTGTTCCCCATCTCGACCTCTTAAGTCATTGGGGACAGGTAAGCGCATCTTGTACTAGCTTTACAAGTCAATATACTCAAGTTATTAGGGACCGCTTTGGCCTCCTGCGCGGACCTCCTCCTTGGCCTCTTTGAGGCAAGTTCCCCAGCATGCCCCTGTCGCACCCTAGACCTCTGTCGGGGGTGGCTAAGGGTGTGTCTGCCCTATAAGCCCTCCTCTCCCTCCTCACTCACCTCCCCGTCGCCGTCCCTACATGGACCCGGCATGGGCCAGCTCCACCCCTGTAAGTGGGTTGGTTCTGCTGTCGTCCAGTGTTCCCAGGCCTCCGCAACACCAGCAATGCGGCGAACACCTTCATTTGAGAGAAGTGTGTCTTTCACGTGTTGATTCTCGGGTTCACCCCTTCAGACAACTCGCTCGAGCAACACAGAAGTCCCCATGCCGCACTGTCTGACCACCACCGTATGAGAGTCCTGTGGCAAACACCATCTGATGTAGTCCTGATATGTAATGAAAGCTTCGCGCACCATTACACTGCTTACATACAGTGACGGCCATAATTATCCTGCCACCCCCCAACCGGCGCCTATTTCAGTGCATAGCGCAGAATCAAAGTAAAATATCAACAACTTGTATACACATATATAGAGTGTAGTCCCTTCCGTATATAATGCAACAAACAGTAGAAAGATCTGGGGACTTCCTAGTGAGTTATTTGTAGTTGAACAGTGAGGCCCACTTTTCGACCACATAACTTTTGATACCAATTTAGAATTTTTTTGCCCTCCTGCAATATCAGAGAGGTGTATGCACCTGGGGAACATACTGATCAGTAGGCATATGCCATGCCTTACATGTACTGGGATGATTGTAGCAGTGCTTGAGAAATAAAAAATATGAGCGAGGCAGAGATATTCACGCCTAGACTGTTGTGTGCTATAGGGTACCTGTAAGCTGCACAACGAGAGGCTACAAGGACTAGTAAGTAACATGTAAGTAAGGCATAGGTAATGAGGGACTTACTCTTCAGTCTGTGAGAGAACGACTGAAGAGCAGAGGCCTGCAGAGTCCTCCTTATATACAGGTTCTGGTTGCTCGTATATAGGCATCTTGAACGTGTTGTCTATATTTGTCTAGTATGCTGTAGTGTAAGTAATGGCAACATCTATCAAACAGTGGGAATTGCGGACAAGCTGGCTTGAAAGCTTGAAGCCCAATTATTCACAATGTTGTTGGTTGAGCACCTTGCAGAACTGTTTGGGTATTTGTCTACCTGTTGGGGCCCTACACCACTGCCTTGTATTCCATAAGTGCTTCCTCAGAATGCTGCTCTGTGTATGGTAGACGCACGTCCACTAGCACTGCCACTCCCGGTCCGGCA
This sequence comes from Trametes sp. AH28-2, assembly GCA_001304625.1. NCBI lineage: Eukaryota > Fungi > Basidiomycota > Agaricomycetes > Polyporales > Polyporaceae > Trametes > Trametes sp. AH28-2. The sequence goes on from KQ464133.1 coordinate 28,436, forward strand.
CAGCACAGCCGTATACATGGAAGTTCAACAATACATACCATCTTCAGACTCATATTGAGAGTTGTCCGCGTCATTGTCCGAAAGGCCGCCAAGGAAGTCATAATCATGATCACCCTCCCCAGTCTCTGAGCCCCCTGCTCTGGTACCTGTAATGTTGCCTGTGTCACTTGGGCGCGCATTGTTGACTGCAATGAGAGTGTCACTGTTCAAGTGGAGAGCATCATTTTGCATGCCGGAGACGTTGCCGTCCACCTCTGTGTGATCGACCACGCGCTGCGACCCTCACTGTCATGAGCATTGAGGTCTGTGCCAAGAGTGCTGATGTCTGCGCCGGGAGTGTTGCTGTCCACGTTGAGAGTGATGTGGTTTGAGCTGGGAGAATTGTAGTCCGCCTCAAGAGCATTCTCATCTGTGTCTGTGTGTTACGACAGTGCAGGAGATAAGTCCGGAGTTCTGGACGGAGGACGGATGGAGTTTCGGACGGAGTTCTGCACTGGGGTGAGGACTTGGCGAAACTATTAGTGATGCCTCGGAGGGAACTGACGGTGTCCTCAACTTGGACAGGACGAGACCAAGGGGAGCAGGAGGGACAAGTCGAGTCTACAACTGTCAAACGGAGTCCAGTGGAATTCCGGACAGAGTTCTGAGTAGACAGAGCAATGGATTAAAAGGAGAGGATACAAAAGTGGGGACAGAGATTAACGGGATATCTGAACTGAGGTAGTGGTACTACAACATCCAAGACTATATACCATGAGCGGAGTCCGAAAGGCAAATACAGGAATACAAGACCGTGGAGTAAGTACTGCGGCTGATAAAACCTGGAGTAATGACGAGGTTAATGACACGGTATAATGGATGAGGCCTAGCCCGGAGTTCCGCGTCTACCGGAGTCCGGACCGGAGTTCGACACTTGGGCACACAACACCTAACACTGTGCCGATGTCCATGTGCGTGCCCTCACCAGTGTGTGCGTTTGGGGGTTACAATGAGAGTGTTGTTGTTGATGTTGAATGTGTTGTCATCTGCACCAAACATGCTGGGGCCCACATCGAGTCCGTTGACACCTGCCCCTGTATTGTCATCCATGCGTGAAACCTTGCTGACCTCGAGATCTAGGTTGCTGCCACAACTGTTGACCCTAAGGCTGCACATAGGTTCAGGTCACTGCACAGATTGACCTGATCTGACCTGCAAATTGACTTCTAGGTTCAGGTCAGCTAGGTATAGGTACCTAGAATGCAGATCAACCCCAGCCCCACATCAAAGCTTTTAGCATTTTCTGACCTGGTAGAACAACCTATATGATCTGGTTTTGCCACTTTGACTCACTGGCAACCATGAATCTAGGGGCAAAAATCATGAAGTATAGTGTTTTACAGCAGAAGAATAGGCATTGCTCCAACAGGGTACCAAATACTGTTCTGACTCTTTCAATTACAAGTAAACAATGCCAGAACTTCTAATGCCTTAGAGTGAGTAACTCACATTGCCAATGTGTGTCACCTATTGGCTCATCTGGTGTGTATATGTTCCCACCAACTATCTTTCCTGCCTGACTATTATATGCTGTCTGCTCTTCATGCTAAAACACTTATGCATGTACTTGGATTATAGGGTATATGTGTTGCTGGTATGCACTGAAGTGATAGACATATCCTGTTGATGCTACCAGAATTGTTTTCATATATTCAGTGGTGAGTTATTGATGCAGTTTGATACAGCATATACATGCCCAAGTGATGCACAGATCAACCTATAGGTACTAGGTACAGGTCAATAGGTAGTAGGTACCTAGTATACAGAATCAGCCCCAGCTCCAGGTCATGGCTCATGGCTCACGATCCCCCATTACCTGTAGGTACAGATTAAGATCACCCGTAGTTTAACCTATGTGCAGCCTTAGTTGACCCCACCTCCATTGACATTGTCTTTGCCACCCCCGTCCTTGTTCGCCTCGTCTTCATCGCCCTTGTCTTTGTCACTGGCGTCATCGCTATCCTCCTCACCATCTTTGTCTTCTTCGCTGCTAGAGTCCTCGTCATCTGATAGATTGATTGAGGCCCTGTGTATCAAACAAGATAAAAAGCTGACACAGTTGATTATACAGGGAACTCATGGCAGGTCCGCAAACTTGTCTTCCTTCAGATGGGCTGGATCAGCGTCTATGGAGCCTGCAGTGGAAGAGGAGGTGGACTTGGAGTTTGCGGTCGACAGAGATGAGTACCTGCTACTTTGATGCCATCCGGGATTCTGAAGGGCACTTTGATTGTTGTAGTGTTTATTGACACGCCTGTGGAGTAGTACATCATTGTGTGAGGAGATGAGAAACAAGATAGAAAGTTCATACCTGAAATCCTCTTGGGGTACTGAATGGCTGATAGTTGACTGCCAGTCTGCGCCGTCATTGAGGGCTGGAGAATCACTCCTTCCCCTTATCCTGTTGAAATCACCTTCGTGAACGCTGTTACCCGCATTAAACTCTTTCCGGCCCTCTTGACAACTTTGCTGCGGCAGTAATCCAGTGGCATCATGACCTGAGATGATGAAGACATCAAGAAGTAGCTATTAAACATTATGCCTATGTAGCTGAGAATACACAGGCACTGTATTAGAAGCAAGTATCAAGTTGGGCAATGGACACTGTTTGCAAATTCAAGTGAGGTTCTTGGGATTGTAGCACAATGGAACGTACCATTCCTGTCAAACAGAGCTGTTTGCATCAGCACATAATTTCTCCCACGTGCTGAACATCTCCATGCCCTGAGCCCAGTGTCCTTCCCCACTGACCAAGTACGACTTGCCACTCACTAGGAATGCAGCCTGAGTCATGAAGCCACACTCAGCCCACTGGAAGAGACCCCCTGCAGAGTACTGCATGAAGGAATACTGACACTCTCCTTGATGGACGGTCATATTTGAGTAGCAGAGCATGGCTGATGGCAATAGAATGAGGGAGCCAGGTGGGAATTCAATCATGAGCATAAGGTCCCAAAGAAGAATTTGGCTGCCTTCTTTGACATCATAATCTCCCAATGCAGTGATCACACACCAACTGGCGGGCATGTTGAAGTTGTCGATGTGCGGCACTGTAGCCACCTGCGGACCAAGATTGAATATTGCACATCCAAAAACACTATTTAGGAAATTGAGCTTGAGTTCTGCATCGCTCTCCAGCAGTGCCAACATGGTGGTGCTGTAGTAACCATGCATCTTGGGACCAAATAGCTTCATGGCCACTGTAATCATCCAATGATCGGAGATTAGCAGAGTCCCAAAAGAGTGCAAACCCAAAAAGGTAACACCACATACCGTCTGCAAAGCCAGCTGTTGTGGAGGCACTAGCGCCTTCCCTCCAGGCTCTGCCTACACCTTCTAGATCCTTCTTCTGGCACAGCAGCACACTGTCATGATCCATGCGCAGAACTCCAGGCATATGCCTCAGGACTTCCGATTGGACATCTGGACTTTCTGTACTTTTCTTTATTAGTAGATTTCTGGACTTTTCCTTATGTGACATCATATCTCCTCTTATTAGTTTTTCCTTTATCTTGTCTCATGTCATTAGGCCTCGGACCCACCAGGGTTCCGATGTCTATCACGCAAGACTTCCTTTCTTATTTGTTAGGCTCGCTTAGTATATAAGGCGGGCTGGAAGTAGCCTTTGCCTCGGTTGGGATTCTTGTTGTTATTCTTGCTGTTCCACCTCGACTTCTTCCCATACTTACCTCGGTCCAATTCATCCTTTCCCTTCCTCTCTGTCTCCCTTGTTGGATCTCTGCTCTTCTCTGTTGGAACTCCCGCTCCCCTGTGACCTTGTCAGCGCCCTCTGGTAAATAGGGGACACTAGACGAGATCGCTCAGGATGTTACTAATAGTTTTGCCAAAGTCCCCAACCCCTGTGCCGTAGCCAGAACTCCACCGGTCTTCCATGGATCTCCGCCAACTCCACCCACCCGTCCGCTTACGGCACACATCCTGACACACACCCTGACACCTCAGCATTCGTCTTCCCCACCTCCTCAGGCGCCCTGCACAGTGCCCTTCTTCCCATCACACCCCCAGTCCACCTCTCCCAAGCGCCCCTACAAGTGCTCTGCACTCTGGTATCACCGGACCTTCGTCATATGCCCCACATTTTTTTTTTGGATCTATTAGGCTATGTACAGGTAGTGCTTGTACAGCCGTCTACCGTATAGTTAGTAAGTGGGGGATTATGAGGAGGTGTCTACAGCACTAGGGCGAATCGACAATTAGTCTAGGGGCGGATAGTGTAGCGTATTTTATGCCCCACGTCATGTCCCTACGTCATCCACAGTTATTATGATTACTGTAGCAGCCCTGAAGGACCATTTAGGTATTAGTCTAGCTATAGGTCTCATGGTCGCTGGTCACATGCTTCATCCTTACCTATGGTGCCAAACACGTACAAACAGGGACCTGGTCTGTGCGCACCAGCTACAGTATATCAGTAGGGTAGACTTTGTACCTGTTCCCCATCTCGACCTCTTAAGTCATTGGGGACAGGTAAGCGCATCTTGTACTAGCTTTACAAGTCAATATACTCAAGTTATTAGGGACCGCTTTGGCCTCCTGCGCGGACCTCCTCCTTGGCCTCTTTGAGGCAAGTTCCCCAGCATGCCCCTGTCGCACCCTAGACCTCTGTCGGGGGTGGCTAAGGGTGTGTCTGCCCTATAAGCCCTCCTCTCCCTCCTCACTCACCTCCCCGTCGCCGTCCCTACATGGACCCGGCATGGGCCAGCTCCACCCCTGTAAGTGGGTTGGTTCTGCTGTCGTCCAGTGTTCCCAGGCCTCCGCAACACCAGCAATGCGGCGAACACCTTCATTTGAGAGAAGTGTGTCTTTCACGTGTTGATTCTCGGGTTCACCCCTTCAGACAACTCGCTCGAGCAACACAGAAGTCCCCATGCCGCACTGTCTGACCACCACCGTATGAGAGTCCTGTGGCAAACACCATCTGATGTAGTCCTGATATGTAATGAAAGCTTCGCGCACCATTACACTGCTTACATACAGTGACGGCCATAATTATCCTGCCACCCCCCAACCGGCGCCTATTTCAGTGCATAGCGCAGAATCAAAGTAAAATATCAACAACTTGTATACACATATATAGAGTGTAGTCCCTTCCGTATATAATGCAACAAACAGTAGAAAGATCTGGGGACTTCCTAGTGAGTTATTTGTAGTTGAACAGTGAGGCCCACTTTTCGACCACATAACTTTTGATACCAATTTAGAATTTTTTTGCCCTCCTGCAATATCAGAGAGGTGTATGCACCTGGGGAACATACTGATCAGTAGGCATATGCCATGCCTTACATGTACTGGGATGATTGTAGCAGTGCTTGAGAAATAAAAAATATGAGCGAGGCAGAGATATTCACGCCTAGACTGTTGTGTGCTATAGTCAAATCCCTTCAGCTGGGCAGAAAATATACCCCAATGGAGAGGCCCCTAGGAGCTCTACAAAGGTGTATATAAGCTTGAGTGAAAAATGGCCACAGCTCTGAATAATTCTCAATAATACCCTCTCGCCCCTGGAGGTGTGCACATTGTTTACTCTCTGGAGAATGCTATACTGAGGCGCTTGACCTCAAGTAAGCTGCAGATGATACCCAAGATGCAGGCCTTGTTTGCCTCGTAGTGTTCTTAATTTATCTGACAACTACTGTACAGGCATTACTACTAGTGTTTCACTCTTAAACGCACATCTTTACTATGTCAGCCTATCTGGTGGTATGTCAGCACACAAACTTCCGTGCTCGGCGGGGCCACAAGCCTGAGAGCATACCTCCATGAGAAGAGTGCATGAGTCATGCTGCAATGGTGACATAAGCCTGGTGATCACCGACTTACTGTTCAGCGCTGTGTTTCTCGCACATTTTGTTAGGTACTCTTCATGAATAACTCTCTGACAAAGCTTGAACGTTCCTCCTTGGTTTCTGCATAGGGCGTGTAGTCAAGATACTCATGGATGGGGTATTATTTAAGTTGTATTCTTAGTAAGTGGTGAGCTTTGTTTCTCTGACAGCGACATGGTACTTACACGGGTTCCATCCCTAGACTATTTATGCTGCTTCCTAGCTTCTTAAATAAAGGGTTTGGAGAATATGCTGCCGGCCTTGGATTTGGAGTGCACACCCTTCTTGTGTTACCTATTCGCCACCAGAGAACAACACAGCGCGGTGTGCCTCCTTCAATCCATTCCTGCATTGATGCTACACCTTCCGCGTCCTCGTTCACTCTCATTTCTATGTGTCCATCGCTCAACGGATCTACCCACCTTATTTCCCTTCATTTCTCCAACTACATACATGCCACGGAGGACCCTGAGCTGCTGCGTCGCTTTCTCCATTCCTCCATGGCATGTACGGACACATGAGATCGGCGGGTATTGCTGGGACTAGCCATCATCTCAACAGCTATGTGAAGAAGTGCACTTATGCTGATGTCTTATCCAACATCCGCGTGTTTGCGCTCGACAGTGCTGTCATGTCCACCCCTTGCATTTTGGGCTCGACCTGGCTGGCAATCCGTGGAAAGCCACACGTTGAATGGCTGTTCAACTGGTATGACTAAGAGATTCTATCCAATCAAGCACGGCTGACGCTAGATCGTCCCTCCCCCTGCAACAGATTGATTCCTCCTTCCCTGCCCCTCGCCACACCTTCTCTGCCCACATGCTTTGCACATTCCATCTGCCAGTGCCCATGACCATACAACAACTGTCTTCTTGCTTTACTCGCTATGACAGATAAGAAGAAGAAGAAAAAATGGTTTACAATACCTACCCTCTCGCGCGGTCCGACCCCCGGCAAACCTTTGAATCCTTGGGCAGGTGTGCGTGTGTCTCTGCCTTGCCAGAGCCCATGCAATCCCTCCAGCCACCATCAGGTATATCAGGCCAGTCGAATCCTCAGCCTGCACATCGTCCAGTGAGCAAGCTCGACAGTACCCCCGCACCACCTCCCAAGAAGGAGAAGATCAATAACACAATCGTAAGTCGGATAATTCTTGCTGCCGTGGTTGTGCAATGCGACAGGAGATGCTACGAGATATGACCTCGTGCTCATTGCTGACCAACTGAGAACTCAGCGTCCAGGAGGTGTAGGACATAGCAGTCATGACCGAGGCGCTGGAGGCAAAGGAGCGCACGGTGAAAGGGGACAGCTGTCCTCGACGTCGTCTGAGTTGATGTTGCTGCTGTTGTTGCTGTCATCGCCATTGTCGTCGCTGGACGGACACTCGGCGAAAGTTGCTTCGAGGCGGATGGGCAAGGTCTTCGGGGTGGTGTCAACTTCAAAGTGGTAGGTGGCTGGGCAGATTGGCCACACATCGCGTGAGGCAGATCCTGGCCCGGGAGAGACATCGCCTCCACCCTGGGTGGCTGTCTTGACTGGGGCGTGCGGGGCCAGGGGCACCCACTTGCCCTGCCATATGCGCAGGCCCTCCTCCCAAGCAAGTCAAGCAACCTCAAATGTGACGAAGTTCTTGAACACCGAGCCATGGAAGCCGTTCGTCATGGTGTGAGTTAAGCCCCTTGAGAAGTGGTAAAAATTTAGCGAGTTGAATGTTAAACACACTGGGACTTACCAGTTTGCGAATATTCCAACTGCGCGGCCATGCCAGACGGCGTAGTAGAGCGGTTTCTAGTCCTCGATCTTGCCGATCAGAACCAGTTGACCTTCGCTGTTGAGCTTGGGTGTCTCCCCAAGAGAGGCCGCGAGGGCATCCCAATGCGCGATGTGGCTTGTGCAAGGCATTTGATAGGGTCAGGGAAGGGCAATTCACAGTGAACTGGTGAGGGCAGGACACAGGAGGGTGTCTGGGAGGGAGAGCCTGGGATGATAGATGAGGAGCGTGAGCGCACATTCCTGTCACATGTCACATCTGAGCATCCTGACCGTTGATGAGCTCGTGCTACCAGCCTACCTCTGCTGCCTCCCTCAGACAGCCTGCATGTAAAAACTCACGGGGTGCAATCTGTGCCCCGATCACGCAGGTACTCTGGTCCAGGCTCTATTGAGGCTCAGCGTACTCGGGTGATGGTGGGGCAGGTGGAAAGGCTGCCCTCACCAGGTGCACGGCTTCCGAATAACCACGCGCCGTACACGTCTATCTACGGTACAGGCGGTATCTTGGTATCTACCCAAGGTCAAGCCCAGCGCTACCGCCGCTGGGCTATACTACTCGTAACGACCCGGACGTGGGTCGTTACACTCTCCCCCCCTAGACCCACGCAGGGGTCTTGATAATAATGATGATATACAAGTGAACAGCTGCAAATTGAAGCAGCATAGCACAGTATATACATTGTGTTACATGCGGTGCACATGCAACACTTCATATACAGTGGTGCAGGAGCCAATTGGGGCTCCTGAATGATTCAGAATAAATATACAATATGTACAACGTCGCCAACTGTGGCGACAATACGTCTTGTATACAGGTGCTCGACGTAAGCACCAATGATGGTATAATGTACAACAAGACAGCCAGCGGTGGCCATTAGGGATTATTTGCGACACAATTTTATTGTCTCGAGCGGAGCGATTCTTGTCTCGGGTGGGGCAGAAACGTGTGCGCGCCACTCAAGCGTCTATGAGATGAGAGGGGGATGTCGGGAGGGCGAGAACGTCGATGTTCGGTCTCTATAGTAAACCTGGCTTCCCTGTCATATCTACTCTGGGGAGGAGTCTCCCACCGTGATGAACACACTGAACAATCCCGCACCCTTGCCTCCTGGATGGGAGAGGAGACTCGATCGAGACCGTGATCAGATATTCTATGTATGCACCATGACCTCGCATGCAGTATAGTACCTGACCGACTATAACCATTGCAAAGCTTAACTACAATGTCGAACCACCCACAATGTCCTGGATTCACCCATCAGCAGCCATCCCTCATGGTTCTTGGCAGGCGGACTCGGGGGAGCTGCCATCCAGTGCCTCTCAAGACACGGGGCAATCCCAGGCCCGGGTTGATAAATACAAGGACTCATTGAAGGCACCCGCGGAATTCACAGCTGTCGAGATGCTCGAAATGATGAATATGGCAATCGAGCTCGATCCATATATAATACCGCGCGGGGAGAAGGGAAAGCAGTGGGATAAGGTCGCACACGAGCTTCAGAGACAGAACCTGTGCACAAACAGTTGAGGGACTACGATTCGGAACAAGGTGGAAGCCTTGCTCGAGCACCACAAGGTTAGTGTGATCTGTTGGCCAACCAGTTGCCGCAAACTGCTCAACATACCTATCATATAAAGGATCCCAAGCCGAAGTCCCACATTTCCAAGGTGCTCTTGAAGAACCCGTCCGTGGCAGCACGACTACCTGCTGTGCTCGATAAGTTGACGGGGATGAAGGCGGAGGCCAAGGAGCTTACTGATAATCAAGTGGTGTCGCTCCGGGAGGTATGTGCTTCACACGGTATCCTCTCCCGGACTCGACACCCATACCTGGGACTGTAGGAAAAGCAACATAAAACTCAGCAAGGAGCGCATATCTGAGATATGTCCATGATCACCATGATACATGAACATGAAGACAGCCCAGACCCGAGCACTTCGCCGTTGTCCGACTCCGAGCCCAATCCGCATCCACGCCGGTCGTCAAGGTCGAGTCCAGTGCCGCTCGAGATGGAGTGTTCGGAAGTCTCCAGTCATAACGCAACCCAGACAGTCGTCAACGGAGATAGCCCAGTCATGGCAGAAACAAACAGTGCACCTGACGCGGACAAGGAGAACGTCCCCGACGGGCCCGACCTGCCAACGAGCTCTGTTGCAGCTCGACCAAAGAAGCGCAAACACGCTGGTGATGCAGCCGGCCCGTCTGACAACCGAGTCGAAGGAGGCAAAGGGTCGAAGAAGCGACGAGAGATGGTGGCGGACGACTTGCTTGAGCTCATACGAGAGTCACACAAGCAGGCCGAGCGCAGACAGGAGGAGGAGAGGAAGAGGCAGGCTGAGGAGCGGAGGCAGCAGGATGAACAGCACCGTCACATGGTTGAGTTGACGCAGGCTAGTATCCGTGCTCAGCGGGAGATGCAGGAAGGCCTCATCGCGGCCATCCTCTCGCTAAAAGATTAGGATAGTCAAGATTGTGTATGTATCATTATTGTATATATTCATGAGATCTAGCTGTGGAAGTATTCACGAAGTGTAGGAGGGGGGCAATCAAATGATATGGAGAATTGATTAGGACGAACACAGTTGAGAGCATTAGTCAAAAGAACAGCGACACGGTAGTAACGTCCAACGGGCGAGGAGTATACATGCTGCTTCCAGAATGTGTTCAAGAAAGCCCAGTTGTTGACGACCCCGCCAAACACATGCTCGACCTTGATACGTACAGCAGCCATGCGGGCATTCCACGCGGTCTCTGCCTCCGTCCGTGCACCTGGCCCCGAGAACGGTGACACAAGTTGTGGGCCTAGGCCATAGGCTGGGTCGCCGAAGAGCTGGAAATAACGGTGTTCCAACGGTGTGTCGTCGTTGGAGCCCTCCTGAGTCGCATATGTGCTGCACTTCTCGAGTAGCCCGGACTCTGCAAGGAGGAATGGGTCCGCATTTCGCCCTTCCCAGGGTCCAAACAAGTGCACGATGATTCCATTCGGGAGCGCCACCGCCTGGTACTTGAGAGCATGGAACTTCTTGTAACCGCTATAGGTGGCCTCCTGGAAATGAGAGGGGCGAGCGATGCGCCGGATGGTACAGTCTATGAAGCCCCATACAGTAGACATAGGGGCTCCCGCAGCGTGAATGGCAGCAGCGTAAGCAGCAAGTTTGGGTGGGGCAAGCAAGTGTGTGTGATCAAAGTCGAGGAGGCGTGCCCACGCGAGGTCGATAGTGCAGATGGTGTAGTTGATGAGCTCGGAAATGGCGGACTCGCTACGGTCGTATCGAGTAATGAGGTCGTATAGGTCACCGGCGCGAGCGAGCCTTGCGCAAGTGAGGCATAGTGCCTCCAAGGCGGTGGCACGATAGCGGCTCCGGGTCTTGATGACTGCCGGTGACGCGCCCGGTGGCATCTCAGCGGCCGCTGCACGTCGGCGCGCGGCCTGCACCACCTCGTGAGGCCTCGCGCTTTTGCAGCCTCCTCAGTTGGTGTGCGCCCTCGCGGTTTTGCGAACTGTGGCGTGCCTTTATAGCGACCTGGTGAGCGCGGCCGCTGTCTGGCGGTCCCACGTCCCTCTGCAGCTTTGCATCCCTTGGTGGCTTTCCATTGCCTCGCAGTTTACCCCTCCCTTGCACCCTCACTTCCTCGCGACTCCGCGACTCCCCGCGACTCCGCGACTCCCCGCGACTCCGCGACTCCGCGACTCCGCGTCTCCCCGCGACTCCGCGTCTCCCTGCGCCTCTTCGCGGCTCCGCGCCTCTTCGCGGTTCCGCGCCTCTTCGCGGCTCCGCGCCTCTTCGCGGCTCCGCGCCTCTTCGCGGCTCCGCGTCTCTTCGCGGCTCCGTGCCTCCTCGCGGTTCCGCGTCTCTTCGCGGCTCCGTGCCTCCTCGCGGTTCGCATTGTGCCTCCTCGCGGTTCTGCTTCTCTTGGTGCCTCTCCACTATCTCGCAGTTCGCGGTTCGCAACTCCCCTCTATACGCGATTCGCGACTCGCGGCGCCTCGCGGTTTCGCAGCCTGGCAGCTCGTGATTAACCGTTCGCGGTCTGGAGGTCGCAATTCGCATCCTGGGCCCGCGGTTAGCGGCCCGCAGCTCGCGGTTAGCGGGCCGGAGGCCGCGGAACCTCACAGCGGCCTTCCGCGGACTTCTCCGGTTTCTGATGGACAGTAGACACGTGGCACCCTTGTAAATACTCGAGCCCTGGGCCCCAGCAATTCAGATTCCCCCTTCCCCCCTTCTCAGGATCTCAATCTGCGCTCTGGCGGCGTCTTGTGAGGCAAATCGCGAGCCTATACCGTGTCTGTGACCTTGCAAAGACCCGCGGACTCGCTACAGACCCCGCGGAGAACCTGCGACTCGCGAAGAAGCCGCGGAAACACTTGCCAGCTCGCTGAATCTTGCGGACTGTGCGCTCCCCTCGCGACTCGCGTTCTGGTTGACCGCAGAAGGCCCCCTTGAGCCTTCCTTCCCCCAGTCCGCTGCAAGACAGCAGTGCCGCTACTCTGCGCTCTATCGCGAGTGTACCGCGACCTCGCGAGGCCGTCGCAAGGGCACCCGACCCGAACCTCCAACTCCTGCTGCACTCCCCCACTCTAGTCAGGCCTCGCCCTACAAAGGCTCTCGGCCTGGGTTCAGTCGGCCTTTAGGGGTTAGTTCAGTGCATCACCGGTAACTTCAAGACTTCGCAGAGCTCGACAAGCTCCTGCGCCGTGAAGCTACAAGGGGTGAGCATTTATACCCATACTAGTAGGAGGACACATACCGAAACCGCCATAAACACTCCCGCTGCAACAGCCCTTCCAACCACTCCAGAGTGATTCGGTGACCCCCCTGCTCTGGCCGTGCTTCAAGTGTAGACCGGATGTACCCTTCACGTTCCAGGATCTCTGCAGCCGCAGCAATCTCCAGGTAGTCGGCGGGTAGGGGGCCGGAGTCCGGGTCGGGGAGCAAGGAGTTGTACCATTCTGATGTTGACAGCAGACCAGGGAGGATTTGAGTCACAGGGGAACGCGTGAAAACAGGGACGAGAGACAAGAGCAAACATTTGAGAGATACCATTGTGGCACAAGGAATGTACGATGCAGCAGGCAAAGGCGCAGGTGAGCGGACATCAACCTCCGTCTGATGAGACGCCCAAACGAGACAGGGCACCAAGATCGCTGGATCTGATATTGCTCCACACTCAAGACAGTCTTACTCCACGGGGGAAACCCCCGCTGCAAATAATCTCTATTGTACCGATAAATTTTGAACGCGTATCGGTCGCGTCAATGCCGACGACAGTGTGAATGGCGCTGTCCATGAATGAAGTCTACTGCCATGAAGAGGCAGTGATACTTCTGGTAAGCCTCACAACGCGCGACGTACGCGTTGGATTGTAGTGTGTTATATACATATCGAGGCCGATCCTGCTCTGCACGGGCAGCATCTCGCTCGCAATGCACGACTTCCAGCTCCTCGCGAGTGAAGTCGCGCTCTTCGCGGTAGCGGGTCCGCCGCTGCTGCTGCTCCTCCAGTTGCTCCCGCTGGCGCTGGAGCTTCCTCTCAAGCTCCTCGATCTTCTCGCGATCGTGCTCGCGGTCCCTTCCCCCCTCGGAGCGCTGGTGCTCCTCGAAGTGGCGCCAGAACCGCGCCTGCAGATTGGTTTGGACGCACGTTTGCGTGTCCCGGAACGTTGAGTCCGCACCCGCCGACATGTAGTGGTGGATGAGCTCCGCGCACAGCATGCAGTTATCGCTGTGCGCAACAAGGAGATGCTGACCCGGGACGGGGGCCCAGCTCATGCTCGAGAATGGCAGAGAGAAGGTGGGGCCACGCTCGAACTGGGCGCGGTCAAGAACGACGCGCTCAGTTGCGGCGTCGACAAGAAGTTCGCGCTCGTACTGGGCACGGAGAGGTAGGAGGGTGCAGCCGCCAGCTGCGACTGCATTTGGCCGCCGAACGGCAGCCCAGACCGCTGCAAGCCTTGAGGGTAGGCCTGCGCGTACGGGTTCATCTGTGCTACCCTGTGTTGGGGGTAGCCGACAGATGCCTGTTGGGGCATCTGCATGGGCGGCGGGGGCTGTTGTTGTTGTGCAGGGGCCGCTGTATGCGACCCCTGTGGGTCTTGATCCATTGGCGCGTTGGGAGGCGCGCCGACGCTGGAGTTGCTGGGTGCGTCGGGGTTCATGTTGAGGGGGTCACGGTGGTGGTAGGTGGTGGTGAGTTGGCAGAGGTCGGTTATGACCCTGCACAGATGAAGTCGCCGCGTTTAGCGCCGGCGGAGTCTGAACACGTCGGTGGCTGCGCCATACACGTGTCGCGTCTCGTGCCGGGCGCTAAAGACTTCATCGATTTTGCCTTTGACCACACAGAGCCCCACTGGGCTCTGTGCCTTCCACACTCGTGGTGCGAGGCCACTCTCGGCCTCGCAGATCCTCAGCTCACGGTCAACTACAATCGACCGTGTCTACTTGGGCGTAGTAGACTTGCCCGTTTGGGCAAGGCTCTCCACGATGTTACCCCCATTAGACGACAGTATTCGTCTAATGCTACGAGCTCCTTGCAGTGCTCGTATGGTTCCCAAGTATGATCGCCCAGCGTCCACCTTACGTGGAACTGGCACTTGTTGCCCTCCCATTGATGGCCTATAATCTCCTCGACCAACCATTCGGTCGAGTTGTCGTTTCCAAAGTCGTAGAACACTTTGGCTTCACAATGCGGGAACACCGCATCGTCATTGGGCTCGTACCGCCTCAACAGCGATACGTGGAATCGAGGATGTATCCTGCAGTTCTTCAGTTCCGCAGGAAGATCTAGCACGTAATTGGAGGTGCTAGGAATGCTCTCGACGATGGAGTATGGTCTGATATACTTTGGGACCAGTTTCCGTGCTCGTCCCTTGGGCACAGAGAGGTTCTTGGTCGACAAGTACACCTTGTCGCCAACCTCGAATTTGGGTTCCATCTGCCGACGTTTATTGGCATGATGAGTTTGTCGTACACGCGCCTATACACCTTCGCTCTTAGTGCGAAGTGTTGTACCCCTCGAAATGGGGTATCGGTGCTTATCCCGTTCATTGAACGGGGTAAGTATCCGTAATTCAGTTTGAAGGGCGAGAATCCAGTCGTCGAACTAACGGCTGAGTTGATAGCGAACTCTGCAATTGGCAGCTTCTCGTACCAGTCCAACTGGTCCGGAGATACCAACGCACAGAGTATCTGGGTCACTGAGCGTATGCTACGCTCACTGAGTCCATCCGTTTGGGGGTGGAACGATGTTGACATCAGCAGCTTCCCCCCCATAAGGCGATGCAGCTCCTTCCAAAATTTGGAAGTGAATTTCGAGTCGTGGTCGGACACTATGGACCCGGGGAGGCCATGGAGCCGTACCACTTCTCGGAAATAGACCAGCGCCAGGTCGGACGCTGTATCAGTGGTGCGAATAGGAATGAGGTGCACCATCAATGTAAGTGGACATACTATGACCCAGATGTAGTCATAGCCATGAGACTCGGGAAAGGGCCCGAAGAAATCCATGGACATTGACGTCCATGGGATGGTGGGGAAAGGAAGGGAATGTAGCAACCAAAGTGGAGGTTGCGTACTGATTTTTGTAACTTGACATGTTCCACACGTCAAGCAGAATTTATCCACGTCCTTGCGCAACGACAGCCACCAGAACCATTGTCGTACATATTCCGAGGTACGTTGAGGCCCGAGATGTCCGAGCGTAGTGTGCGCTCAATCCATAACGAGCTCCGGAAGAGCTCGTTTCCCATGCTTGGCACGAGGTATGCACAATACCTCGTCATCATTGTGATTCTTGATGTAAATAAGCCCATCGCGCAGTGTAAATGCGCGGTGCTGAGTTGGATTGGCAAGTACCTTGCTCAAGGTAACGTCGCTGGCATATCCTCCTTGTATCGACTTCAGCATGGTGTCCTCATGGGACACCCAGGACCTCATACCGGGTCCTGCTACTACGGACTCTCCAACGGTAGGATCATCATCCTTTGTCGACGAGGGTGATACTGATACAGGTGGACGGTGTACTGAGAGGCGTACCGACTCCAGTACCCGCTCCTCCACTGGCTCTTTCAATACTGCGGCCTTCTTGACCGCAGGATCTATTTTCTCGGCTAGTCTTGCGGATCTGCGCAACACTCGTGCGGCTCATATTTCTATGAGCCACATGAAGGGGAGATCGTCCCCTTCTGGATCTAATCGCAGGTCCGCGTTCACGTAGTCATAATCCTCGACTACGTCATCTAGAGTGTCATTCTCGTTGTAGCGGGATAAACAATCCGCTACCTTGTTCAGTTTACCTGGGACGTAGGTAATCTGCTTGTCAAACCTGGACAAGAATTTGTACCACCGTATCTGTCGGCGGTTGGGATGCTCGAGGCCCTCAAGGAGCTCGAGCGCTTTATGGTCGGTCACAATACAGTTTCCGATCTATCAATTTGTCTTCCCACTTGAGTAGGCCCTCCATTATGGCCAGGGCCTCTTGCTCGTAGGTTCGATAAGCACGTTGTGCTGTCGTGAACTTCTTGGATAGGAACCCGGCTGGCCTACAAGTTTGCCAGTCGGGGCCTTGACTGTATAACGCACCCAATCCGTATACGGACACGTCGCAGATCAACCATATGGGGTCTGGCAAGTCGGGATCTATCGGCTTGAGTATTGGTACCTTACAGGCGAGTGCTTTGATCGATTCGAAGCACTTGTCGTGTAGGGATCGCCATATGAAAGGGCGGTCATTATGAATCATATCGGACAACGGCGAGGTATACGCCGTTACATCTGGCATGAAATGTGCCAGGTAGTTAACTAGTCCGAGGAATCTTTGCACCTCGTTATACGAGCCAGGTGTTCTCCAGTGGCGGATACGGCTCATCTTGTCCGTATCCGCGTGAAGACCCTGGTTGTCTATCCGGTGTCCAAGGCAATCTAGGTCCTTGGAATATAAGTCGCACTTGCTGCGACTTAGAAACAATTTGGCTTCACGTAGCTTCTGGAACACAATTCCCAGATGTTTCTCATGCTCCTCCTTGGTGTTGGAGAATACAAATATATCGTCCAAGCCAAAGATGGCTGTCATTAAGTGTTGGAATGTGGACGGGGTGTTTGTGTCGCCCTGTTGCATGACCTCGCTGATGAACGTTCCATACGGCGTTGCGAATGCGGTCTTCCACACGTCCTCGGCCACTATACAAATCTGTTCGTATGCGTCTGAGAGGTCTATCTTCGGATCCGGGAACGGCGTCAGGTTATGCACCGTGTTCTGGTTACGCTGACGGGCATCAAGCACTGTCCGCAGCTTCCCATTCTTCTTTGCTACGCACAACAATGGCGCAGCTTGTGTTACCGTTATTGGCTTCCACCAACCTGCTTTTACATAGCGGTTGATTTTTGCTATCAGCTCGGGTTTGACCACATCTGCGCATTGCGGCAGATGATACTTGTACTTCTTTATCTCGTCTATAAGCGGGATGTGGTGGTGGATCTCTCGGTATGGCAGGAGACAATCTGGCACAGGACGCATAATGTCCTGCGTCGATTCGTACCAGCGATCTCAAAGAGCCTTGAGCTCTTCTTCTTCGTCTGGTATGACGAACCCTGCATGGGTTCGTCGGATTTGTTCGTCGTCCCACTGTTCCTTGGCTATCTTGTCCAAGAGTTCATTAATTCCATACGGGTCTTCAACCCCGTATTTATCTCGCCGAGGTCCTTTCAACAAGTGCAAGGACGGCAAAAACCATTCTTGAATATTAGGTGACGAGCTATTCTTTGCTCGTCCTTGATGTCGTTCAGGGATCTTAACGGTGTCTGCACCGTTCCCTCCCCCTCCTGACGGCATCTCCGTCGAGGCATATGGGGAGGTTCCACTTGCGTGGACTCCGCCATGCCCTCCTATTGCTTTTTCGTTGTAGTTCCCTCGAATGGAAATCGAGGAGTCCTATCCTTCACCACTGGTTTTACGGTGGTGGACGTCTCAGCATCGAACAATGGCAACGATTTGCCATTGACCATGACAGAGTTGTTCCGAAAGTCGAGAACAACTCCATGTTCTCGGCAGAAAGTCGGCAGAAGGTCGTGCCTAATATGATATATATCTACTACGTCAAAGTATTGCGTAGTCTTTACAGAGCCCATTCGGAGCTCTGCTTGCGCACCGTAATTGATTCGGGTGCGACTGCCCTTGGTTCCGAGCTGTAGACCCACAGGCTCGGCCAGTTCTATTCGGTCTGCACAGCTGATGTACGCCACCTCGGGCGTGATGGAGTCCGTCGTGCATCCAGAATCGAACAACGCCAAAGCCATGACGTTGTTTATGGATACCTCAGCGCATAGTGTACGCTGAGACTGTATCGTCCGCTTTGGCTGTGCGGACGGATCCGTAATACGACGAATCTTGTTGTCGTATATCCAAGCTTGTTTATAGCCTCGCGTTGGGGCTATAGTCATACTGTGGATGCAAAGAGGTACATCATCCGCCTCTTCAATCGGTGCAATACGCATTGCACCAAAATATTCCAGAGCATCTTCTTCCGAGTGGTATATCTCACCCTCGGGATCATACTGCGAGCCTTCTAGCTCGTAATCTGACAAGGGATATTCCCTTCCCTCGTTGTTGTCTGCTTCTGCCTCCGCATCGTCTGCAGTAGTCTCTTCCGACACTACTGCTAGCTCTGCTTCAGCTTGATTGATCACGTCTTCTTTGCAATCAGACGTATTGTTGATTACTCGCTGCGTGAACATCCTCTGCGCAGACGCGGGCTTCTTCCCAAAGTTAGGACACTTCTCGCAAAATGTCCTATTTGACCACAAGAAAAGCACTTTAAAGGTGCTTTAGTCGACTTGTCAAATCGGGCAATTGATGCGGAAGGTTGCACCGCGCTACTAGGCCGCGGTGCAGAAATACTTTGCGACTCGCTCGAAGTTCGTTTAAAGCTACTCGCAGCTTTAATGTTTGTATTACGAGGAGGGGCCGAGGTATTCGGCCGTTAATGTACAGTGTGCACGCCCTTGTGCGGACACACGTCGGTTGGTGCTCTACTACCGCCAGCAAGCATATTTATCGCTTGCACTGGTTCACGAGACTGCCGCCGCTGTTGCATCGCGAGCGACTTTTGTTCTATATCTTGTGCAGCTTGATACAGCTGCACTAAGCTGTGTTCTTGAGGAGACATACCGTTGACGACGGTAAGTAGGTATTCGATGTCGGCGGGTAACGCCTCCACGAATCGACGCCGTATTTGAAACGATGTCGGTTTCTCCCACATACGCTCAGCAGCGTATAGCAGCTTCTCATAGAGAGCTGCAACACCTCCTTCAGAGGCTTTATACCTTAGCAAAGTGTATTGTCGCTCCGCTTGCAGATTCAGGTCCTTATGTATGAACCTGCGGTAGAGGGCTATTACAGCGTCCTCGAACAACCATGCCTTCTTTTCCCTTGAAGGCGATTGAGTAGTATAATAAAACCAGATAGCGGCTTCACCGCTAACTGCCGTCCCCATAATGCGGAGACAATCGTGATCCAACTCAGGATCCATAATCCTGAGCGTGTTGAAGTATTTGAGCAGGCCTTGCAGCCATACCTCGAAACTGTCCAAGTCGTCTTTGCCATCGTACGACTTGGGTGGCGACAGCTTCGCCACCTTAAGGTACAATGGTGGGTTGCCTTGTGGGAGCGGTCCCACCATCTCGTCAATCATGGATAGTAATCAGTTTATGGTTACTCCTTCACGAGGTCCTAAAACAGGCCCCGTGTATGCCAGTTGCCCCGCCAAGTTAGGTGGGGACGATACTCCATCCCATCCGCCAAATACGGATGGACCCATCGAGCGACGGGGATGTCGCCAGTCGCGCTGACTGTCCACCATCGGGGCTCGATACGCAGGTGCCTGCGACGCAGACATCTGAGCATCGTACATGTCGCTTCCGCGTGCATGACGCCGACGTGGTGGCGATCCTTCGTCTTCAGACTCGTGCAGTCTATCGAATGCTACGTTCCGAGCATTCGCAGTAGCTCCAGTATGCGCTGCTACTGGGGTAGAGTGAACCGCCCGCGGGGTTACGGGTGGTTCCTGCGGTAATAACCCAGCACGACTGAGTCGGTTCAGTCGTCCCGAGGCTATTCGGTCCTCGGGGTGATTGAGCTGTTGCTCTACTTGATCGTCATCAGCCGCATTCGCCGACTGATGGTCCTCACTCGGGCTGATGTGAGTATCTATCGTAGTGACGTCCATGGGTGGCTCGTCACTCTCGTCCTCACCCGCGGTTATGCCTGCCGCGGGTGCCGTTCCTGCTGGATGAGCAGTCTCATCCTCATCCTGCTCGTCATCCTCGAGCAGGTCTTCAAGACCTATAGCCCCCAGAGCCGAGGTGATGGCTCTGTTCGATTCGACTTCCGCGTCAAGTACCATCTTGCGGAGTTCCTTGTATCTGCGCCTATTCTGGCGCAGCACTTCTCGGAGTGGAGCCAGGTTCAGCGATGTTTCACCACTGGACTGTATCGTTCGCAATCTTCCTTCGTGAATCGACTGCCATTGCTGGCCCACACTCTCGAGGGTCTGCGAATTCACAGTCAGCTGCAAATGCGAGCTGGCTGCGTGCGCTGCCGTTGACGTGGCAGCGCGTTCCCCGGACGATGGTCGACCTGTACGGCCTCGTTCCTGCAATGAAGACGCAGGAGGACAACTCCCAGTCGGTCGTATAGTCAACTGGGAAGTCTCAGCCGTGCTAGGCTGAGGTTCGGAAGGGAGGGGACTGGGGGCCGCGCCTGACGTGGCGCGGCCAGAACCAGATGTCGGTTCTTGTTTGGATGAGTGGTGTTGTTGGCGTCACTCAGGTACGTTGCTCGGGGGGTCCATTCTTGCTACTTCAGGCAAGGACTTTGTCGAGTCCCAATCTGTGGGCAAATCACGGTTAGAGTAAACAGGTGTAAAAACTCACAGGGCGCAGTCCATGCCCTGGTCACTCAAGTACTCTGGCCAGGGCTCTATTGAGGCTCAGCGTACTCGGGTGATGGTGGGGCAGGTGGAAAGGCTGCCCTCACCAGGTGCGCGGCTTCCGAATAACCGTGCGCCGTACGTGTCTATCTACGGTACAGGCGGTATCTCGGTATCTACCCGAGGTCAAGCCCAGCGCTACCGCCGCTGGGCTATACTACTCGTAACGACCCGGACGTGGGTCGTTACATAAAACTAACGGCAATCCGGTGTCAACCAGTGCAATCAAACTCTCGGAAGCGGACGGGGTCTCGACGCGCACAGGCCACGTTAAGTGGGGAGACGAGAGGGAAAGATCACGCATGTCATCATCCAAATCGTCACTGAAGGACAAGACACCCGAACAGGCGGCGAGGGGCGATTCCGGGTTGACGGTGGTGATCGTCATGAACCCGAGGTTCATGGCCGGAGAGTCGAGGTCGTCTTTCGCAGGTTGGTCGAGGACGACCGCGACGACGGATTTTGATTCTTTCTTGATCGGCTTGAGCTGATCAGTGAGCGACCGGTAGATCGACGCTTTCGGAAACCCATTGGGGCAGTCCTGGGACGTGTGGCCCGCGTTGACCTGGCGGCACTTGTAACAGCCGTTGTTCTCTCGCAGTGTCTTGTGTTCTTCGTCAGTGAGACGCGCCAGGCGGTCCGTGTTGCCGCTGTTAGGCGCAGAAGTCGCAGAGTTCCTGGTACGGGATTTGTTGCCAGAAGAGTTGCCAGTCCCAGACTTTGTTGCCTTAGAGAACTGCTCGAATTTGCGGGAGCGACACGAGCGGTTGGTGAGCCTCTCGACGTCGAAAGCGATCAGCCCAGCCTTCCAAGCACAAGCTGTGGTAGTTCTGATACATCATGTACCGTCAAATCGCCTGCAGCGTATTACATCAGGAACCGTAGGGCTCCTATTACAATAAGATTGACCTCCGAAAGGCCCGGTAGGCCTCCGGGGCCTGCCAAATGCGGCAGGATCGACCGGGGGGCTTGTTATCAGCTCGGACTGCCTTATCTCCTTTAGATAACAGTCTAATTTCATCAATCCGGGGCACCCGGTCGTCTAGATAGCGCAGGGAAGGGGGTGCTTTGACTTGCGGCTGCTTACCATCCCGATTAGGCAGGCTCACTTGTTACTACTACTCTAGGCTAGCCTCATCTCACCTAGCTCCCTCAAAACTTATCCGACTCGCCTCGCAAGTGGCGCATTCTATTCGCACTTTGAAGAGCTACAAGACGATGCAAGAACGTCTGTGATCCGGTACGTGCTGACAGTACTATATCAGATGCTGCAAATAGCTCCCCTGTGCCCTGTGGCGACGCAATATGGGCGATAGCTCTCCCGTTTCACATCGCCTCAGGACGCGTTTGGGCTCCCCAGAACGCTATATAATGGGGCTTTTGAACGAGGCCGGCCGCGCGGGGATCGGCCCAGTGGTCGCAATTCTGTGGTCCGCCCATGTGGGGGAGGAGCACAGGCTCGCCTCACTGGGCCCTACCACTGTCAGATCTCTTCTATTTGGGTCTAAACTTGCGTTGACATTACTTCACGTACAGAATATTATGTTAAGGCTCTCTCTACGGCCGCGTGCGCCCAGGGAACACGCAGACAGCCCCACCCTGTGGCTCTGCTGCAGGTTGATCGTCCACCCGATATCTCGGGGACGCAGGAGCGCGCCACCACAGCACGCATATCCCCGGGAAGCTGCGTTCAGCAGCTTTCCGTCGGTATGCCTACTGTGGTGATCCAACCACTGGGCCCTGCGCGGTCGCTGCTTCTCCTGCACCCCTCCATCCCTCACTGTTCTTTCCGCAGCACATCCAGATCGGCTCCAATTGAGCTGATTCTTTCTCTTTAGGACGCGCTTCTTTATGTGCTGTATGTTTGTGTAGCTCGATCAGTTATAGAGCTGACTTCCTTTGCATTGCCTGCCCATTAGTAGCTTCGCACGCATATGCCCCTCACGCACCCAGAACAGCTCCGATAAGGGTGCGCAGACATGGTCCGAGTAGCCCTAGATCAGCGCCGTGTATGTGCAAAAAATCTAGTGGATACATGCTCGGGAACTCGAGATATTCAAAGATCTGCTCGGGATAGCCCAGCCACAGGCCGTCTTAAGACGCTGTTCCCGGGCTTACACTCACTGCACAGGGACTTCATTTAGTTTGATAATAAATCATGTTACTTAATAGTAATCTGGGATTTGCTCGACCATTCAAGTTGGGCGCGATTAGGACCCTCTGTTCCGTGTAAGTATATCATCTCTGGTCCAATCCTCAGATAATCCAGTGTAATCCTTGTCCTCTCGTTACTGCTTTCCGGCTGCTACAATGTTCCGCCAATAATCAGTCATATCATCCGGCGATTATCTACAACATCTGAAGTGCTCCAGCACGCCAAGGGACAGATGATCGCTGAATTATACCCGCTCTAACGTAGCTAATACTTCTTCCCAGACCGTCATGTCACGAACTTGTCCCTGCAGATGTGGTCGAATTGACTGTAGCATGTATTAGCCCAATTCATGTATACTCCGAGTCACTGAGCAGTGACGACTCACCTCGCTTTGATCCAGAGCACAGGCAGACACGCCATGTTTGCGAGACTCAGTGAATGCTGTCTCGCATTCATCACGCATCCGCATGAACAGAGCATGATGTTGATGAGCATATGCCCGGGTCCCATGCGAGACATCAGGCCGGTTAGCCGCCTCCAGCCACAGCGCCGCCATCTTGGAGTACCCGCGGATAGTGGCGCGGAAGTCTGCACACAAGATGTTGACGGCCTCATCATAGCGGAGCTTCTCTTGCCACGCTCGGAACCAATGAGCGCGATCAACTGTCCAAATCATCAGCACCGTAGAGTACGCAGGAAGGCCGTATTCGGATCACTTACACCATGACAGGTACTTCTTCTCCACACCATCGCCATCGTCATCTTCAGGAGCAACAGAACTACCCGTGTCAGACTGCGCTGATGCTTGTAGGTGTTTGCTCCTGCGTTGTACCTGCGCGGAGTCAGCGGCGGCTTCGAAGGCATGCCAGATCCATGAGCCTGAACGACGACTATCGCCTTTTTCGCGAGCGACCTTCAGGTTGGTGATCGTGAGGTCAGTTTGGTAGTCGATGCGACGAAGTTGCGACGCCGGGTCGGACGGATCATCGAGCACCGGCGATGCGGAGTTTTGGAGTGCCTTGATACGATCGAAGATGTAGTTGTATCTCCGGGCGACCCGTTCGCAGTGCGCTCGTGCAAACTTGGATGTGTCGTTGGACCGCATGTTGTCCTTCGTTGTGTGACCCAACTCCTTCTTCTGATCGACGTATGCAGCAAGATGCTTCACCGCTTGACGTACGGCCTCGAGTTGATCAAACGCCTGACCAATGCGAAGCTTGAGCTCGTACTCGGCTAGAACCTCAAGCTCTAGAGAGGTGCGCTCGGCCGCTGTGAAGTCGGAAGGCAAGCCGAGGACCTCGCGATGAGATGCCGGTCGTACTTTCGAGGGCTCCAAGTTGTGTGTAGACTCAGCGTGAGGTGCCGTATCTTCGTCGTCGGTGTAGTCGTCATCTTCGTCGCTCTCAGAGTCCTCGTCGCCGCGGTCGGTGGACGACTGAACTGTTGTCAGGGCAGCGTCGTCGTCGTCACATGCAGGGCCGAGCTGACGTCCAAGAAGCGGCATGTGCTTGACTTGAAGAACCCGCCAGCGGTCGACCCTCTTCCGCCAAGTTTTCCAGGTCTGGGAGGACAGAGCCTGCTTGTCAACAATGACCCCGCGAGATACGTCTCTGCGTTGTGCATCCCTTTCTTTTAGATCCAAGCTGCTTTTGCTGTCAGTGTTATCGTGCAACGAGCTCGTCGAGAATAACGTACCAGTCCTGCTCCAGCTCCAAGGCGGTCATCAGGAAGTCTGCGCACTCCTTGCGGAGATGGATTACAACTTGGCGAGTATGGGTCTGAGACGCATTGCGCTGATCAGCTACGAGGTTCTCATATGCTTTGCGGGCGGAAGGAACTGACAGACGGGTAAGTCTCAGCTGGCAAATTGGTGACCGTGCAAGGTGTACTCACTCTCTTCGCGGTTGACGAGCAGGGGACTGTTTGCGTATGCTGCCTCCTTCTCGCGGAACGTGAGCGGCGTCGGGGCTTTGAAATCGAATGGCATACGTAGCCACTCGGCCACTGCGGCGGGACCGGCAAGCGCGGTTAGGCCAGCCAAGTACTTCGTCGTGCGCGCTTGACCTTCGTATGCCTCTCTGAGCTTTCGAGACAGGAACTGTGCTACGAAACACATGTCAGCATGCAGACGGTCGAGATAAGAGATGGACGTACTCATACGGGTGACCTTGCCCCAGTTCCAGAAATTGAAAAGGTCGGTCAGAGCGTCGTGCCTAGCACCAGCGCTCATCTCGCGGGTTGGCAAACCGGCGATGTTGAACTCCGCCCAAGGGGTCTCGACGCCTTCGCCGTGCGTCAAACCGAAGCCGGTCGAGAAGGCAAGGGCGTAGACGACCTGACATAGGTCTTTGTGGGCGTGCAGGTGGAGCTTCGGGAGGAGCAGTTGAAGCTTCTCAACCATTGGCACCATGTCGGGAAAGTAGCGTCGGACCCGGCGTAGGAGGTTCCGGATTATGATGCATACAACATCGTAGGTTAACGCATGTTCCTCGAGGCCTTCCGTCCCCTTGAACCCGCCCATGATAGCGTATGTTGCGTGCCCCGAGCTGTGTGTCAAGGCCTTGAATATCAACATGCACGCAACGAAGAAAGCGGCGCACTCACCGTTCGCCAGTCTGGATATCCACTGTACCTCCGTGGCGGAACAGCACATGGCGACACCACGTACCAATCAAGCCACTGAGCGATAGAAACCGGAACTTTCCCGGACGTAATGAGCGTAACACTCGGAAGCCACTACAAGTCTCGAGCTGAAACAGCACGATCAGCTAGTAAGCCCCCACGTGCCCTGCGGCACGAGAAGAAATTGTGCTCACAGTTTCTTCATCCTCGTAACTTTCCTTCAGGTATTCAGCCATTTGCTCGTGGTTGACGAAATACGCCTGATTGACCGCGAGGCTGACATCATCAGGATCCTCCTTCTTCGTCTTCTTGTGCAAGCTGTGGTTCCCGTCACATCCCAGGATCATCCGGTAGATATACCTTGAGGACGATGAGTGATAATGTCCGCGGCGAGTGCACGGACAATAGAACGTACTTCAAATGTTGAGGAGTCTCCTTCCAGTTTTCAGCGAGATTGAAATCCGGCCATGGGCAGGTGAAACACGGAACAGTGATCGCCTGAGGATCCCGATGCGGCAGTACAATCGCGTGATGTCGGCCTGACCTCTTGACCATAGCGAAATGTCGCCAGACGCGCGAGGCGCTCAAGAGCTCGCGATACCGGTTCTGGTGAATGGCATGAGTTAGCAGGCATGGATGCGCGGAAGTGAGCAAACGACGCACCTCTACATTCAGAGGGTTACTGTTGTCCGTCAAGTGTTGCAGTACCCGATAGAAGTCCTGGGCACTCTTGTGAGATACATCCCACTCGAGGTGCCATAGTTTTAGGACGTCCAAGGTAAACGCCGTCTCGGGTCTGTCCAGAGTTGCCGGCCATAAGGCTGCGGTGATCAGTTGATATACCTGCTCATCGCGATTTGCGCAGTGGCAGTATTGGACGCGGGAGTGGTGAACACCATTGGTATGGGCAATGACGAAGTAGGTGGGACTCGGATTGGTGGGGAGGTTCGGGCACGGCGCATCCCCGTGACCGAGGTGGATGATGTGTCCTAGTTCTGCGAGATCTAGGCGCTCAAAGAAGCTACCGTTCCAGCGATCGACCCAGTGGAACCAGAGATGCCGATGGTCCTCGACAATGCAGTCTGCGCACTGAGGTGCCTTTTGGCCACACTCCTGACACCGCAAGAGGGCCTGGGCGCGACCGCATACACACAGTGTACCGAGCCGCGTATCGTATTCACGAGATAGGAGTCGCGAGATGATTGCATCCTGGCGCGACAGCCATTGCTTCATGATGTACGAGGGCAGTGTCTATACAGGTCAACGCCATACATGAGCGATGCACCATCGGACTGTGAGCCTCTTGATCACTCACCTTGTTTTCTTTCGCCTTTCCTCTCACCTTCTCCTTGCGACGCTCCTCGCTTTTCTCCGACATAGGCGGCGTGTCCGGCGATGGGTCGTTTCCGGAGCTGACCATTCCGACGTCCGCATCCCAGCCGGGTGGCATTGGAGAATCCCGCCCCCGATGTCGCTCCTGAGCCGCCCTTTCCGGCGGTGGCTACGCCACGCAGACTAGTCAAGACCGTCTTCAAGTCCCCTACGAAGCACGTGTCGCGCGACGCATCACTGGCCCCCATCGCCGGCGTCCTCGTCACATCTGATACACCCACTATGCGCACGCCGTCGCATTCTTCTCATAGACCGTTCTCGCCAGGCTCCTCCGGTCAACACACACTAGCCACGCCGGCACGATCCATTCGCACCTCCCATGACGACAACAACACCCCGTCACGCACCGTACGACGCGGACCTCTCGGAAACAAAGCACCGCCGAGTTTCGCTCCCCGTCTGACAACCCTGCTGGAGTACGGCGAGGGCGACAGCAGCGCTGATGAGGACGAAGCTGCCATATCAGTTCAAGCTGTAATGCTCGGGAAGGACGACACCGAGCAGGGCAGTGCTGAATCCAGCGATGCCCGCGGATCAGAGGCCCGGGACAGCCTGCATGACCATCTCAGATCGAGCAAGGGAGGCGAGTTGGAGGCGGCCCCTGAGGGTGAGAGCGAGAATCGGCCAAGAGACGAGGATGCAGATATGTCCCGCGAAGCCGTGGGAGATGTCGGGGAGACGCAGGAGCCCATTTCGATCGGCAACGATTCGAGCTCTACAGTGAAGAAAGTGATGCGAGCGCAACGTTCCAAGCGCAAGCGGGAAATTGGCGAGGATGATGACCAGTCGAGTGTCACCAAAAGGTATAGTTTTCCCTTCACAGTTCATGGATAGTTGCTAAACTCGTGTGACAGGGTGACGCGCGCGCGCGCATCGTTGCCGGAGGTCGAGGTGCGGGAGACCCGCCGTACTCGAGCACAAAAGGAGGCTGCGAGCAAGCGGCCGACTAGAGCACGCAAAGGTAACAGCGGTAAGCAATAGGACTGTATTGGACTGTATCATGATTGCATACGGGGAGGTGGAATGTAATCAGCTTTTATTGTGATGGGATTCCGGCGGAGCTTGAGCCCTATGTTGTACCAGTCTCAATGCGCGCGTAATCCGGTATGATCTCGGGATGATCTTGCCTGAAAACACAGCGGAGGTGCAGTATTATCCTGGAGTAGGAGCGGTAATCTACGTGTGATCTTTCGCCGGGATGCAGTTGAATTAATCCTACTAGACCTTGAATGACAGGTTCAATCCAGGATTACCATTACCTGAAGACGGGATATTATCTCACCTAAAAACAACCTCACCACTGCAGTACATTGAGGCCTAACTGTGGATGAGTAAAATCTGCAGCTCTACGAGTTTTCCTCCGTTTGACATGATTCCTGATGTTCTGGAAAGCTATGTCCAGGTACTGTAAGGATATATCACTTGTCTTCTGACTGATTTCCTGGATGACAGTGAGTGGGTGATTGTATGGGACACTGGAGGATGTAAAGCAGCTGTATTGGCATTGTAAAGAGCAGGAGTGGTATATGTACGTATATACGAGTTGTAAATGCTAGCTGAGTATATATGGGACTCTTTGAGATACGTAGTAGGCCTCTGAACGACGCTCTGGGAGAACAGAGTCAAGGGGAGGCGGAGGATGAGAGGGGCAGGAGAAGAGGCGACCGCGCGGGCCACAGCGGTCGGATCGCCACAGTGAGCATATCTACGGAAAGCTGCGTTCAGCATCTTTCCGGGGATATGTGCACCGTGGCGGCGCACGCCCGCGTTCCGGAGTAATTGTGCAAACACTCGTCTTTGGACTGTGCCCCAGGATGGCGCCGTCGAGGATCCTGCTGTTGGCGTGCAATGCCGGTTTCTCGAATGAGCAAATGACCTGCATGTTTCAGAGCGTTAGCGAAAGTTTGGGCCCTATTGGACGCGATTTGACTGAGGTATGGCCCGGGAGCTGATCCTGTGCTCCTCCCCTGTATGGGCGGAGCACAGAATCGTCTCCGCTGGCCCGATTCGCACGCACAAGGGCTCGTCTAAAAGGTCTGTTTGAACGCTTTCAGGGGAGCCCGGCCGCGCTCCGAGGCGATTTGACGGTACATGATACATCAGAACTACAACAGCTGCTGTTCCAAGCGTGATAGCTGACCACCGAGCGCGAACGTAGAGTGAACATACGGACTTCTTCGCATGCGTTCGCACAGATGAGAGCGTGCAAGGCGTTGTCATCGAGTTTCTGGTCAGTGTCGCTGATGCTCCTAAACAACACCCAACCGCCGACGTAGAAGGCCAAGAGCCTTTGTAGGGCGAGGCCGTCGCGAGGTCCTGCGAGGCGTAGGGGAACTTGTCGCGAACGGAGCGAGGCAGGAGGAGGTTAGAGTCAGGGTGCCCTGGCTAGAGGTTGTGCGGGAGGTGACGTGGCAAGAACCACGAGGAGTCGCGAGGCGGCCTTGGACGGGAACTGCGGAAACACGAGGGTCACGGGGTATCACGGAGGGAGTTCGCAAGGACGCAGGACGCAGACGCAGTTCGCAATAAGTCTCCGAGTATCTCGCGGGTGCAGTGAAAGCTCAGATTTGAGATCCTGAGAAGGGGAAGGGGGAATCTGCATTGCCTGGCGCTGTGCCGTGTATTTTACAGGCCGAGTCCGTACTAAGTCCATCAATAAATAAAACCGCAAAAAAGTGTAAGCCGGCCGGGAGGGGGACGGCTTCACTCAGTCGGTCGAGCAGGTAACGAGACCGAGCTTTGTTGCTCTCGAGTAAGCTAGCTAGTACAGGAGGGCAGGAGAGCGGGGGCGTACCTTCGTTGCTCTAGAGTAAGCTAGAGAACGAAGGGCGGATGGGCGGGGGCTATATACTACGAATGACAGGCGGGCAAACAAGGCCCAACGTTCGACTTGAACCACGGGCGTAGTGCGTCACCGACGCCACGACGCCGAAGACCTTCCTAATCTGGCGTAACCCCAGCGCGGGGTTACAGGCCGCAGAGGACTCGCCAGCTACAGACTCAGCTACAAGGACAGAAGCGTGCATTGGGGCGGCTGCAGAGGACTCGCCAGCTACATACTCAGCTACAAGTACATTGGCAGCAGTAATTCAAAGTGTCCTTTCCTTTCCCTTTGTCCTTCTTTCTCCCACCATTGCCCTTGGGACGAAGCTTGGGGTGCTTCTTGTAGCAAGTCGACTCGTGATGCGTCAGACTGCCACAATGGCCACAAGGACCAGTCGGCTTGGGCTTGGTCTTGGAGATCCGGGCGGTCTTGCGCATAGCCTCCTCAGAGAGCGTCTTCTCGAGGATGACGTGGACGGTGATCTTGTCAAGATCTTGTCAAGAGCCGTCGTGGCCATAAGCGCAGAAATCATGGACCCATAGGAGTCCGGGACCTTGGAGAGGAGGATGAGGGCCTGAATGTTCTCCTTCAACTGGAGACCATTGGTCGAGATCTCGCGGATGCAAGTGACGATCCGACTCATCTGGTCCTGGAGTGAGCGCTGATCCGACATGTGAGGTTCGCTGATGAGAGTCTCGAATAGACCCCAGATGTGCGCCGAGTTCAGTTTCCCAAACTTGTCCTTCAGCACCTTCCACATCTCCTTGGCAGTAAGGGTAGCAGCCTGGGAGGAGGAGGTGCCATTGGCAGCTGTGGTTGTCTTGGTCTCGAGTAGGTAATGGAAACTTGGGCTGGTCCACATGAAGATCAGGCAGCAAGCTTGCCCATTGTGCTTCTTTCATTCCTTGGTGTCGTCGCCGTCGGTTGGAGGGGTATTGCTGGAGGCAATGACATCCCAGCATTGCGGTTGCACGAACATCAGATAGCCCTTCATCTTTGAGGCCCAGTCGGCATACTGAGCGGCCGAAGAGAGGACAGGGACAGAATCCGGTTTGACGTCTCTCATGGCAAGTAGAAAGAATTGGGGAGAGTCGGGGAAGTCCTCGCTGAAGTCTAGATGGAGAAGAGGAGTTGGAGGAGTTTGCAAGAGGACTGGAGAAACCGGAGAAGGAGGAGGAGATGGAGACGGAGAAGCAGACTGCGGAAGTGGAGCCTGAGATGGTTCTGTAGGGACTGCCCAAGGGCCAGGAAGTACGGGAGGCTGAGTTCCCGAGTAAGGATGAGGACAAGGAGAGTGATCCCCGAAAGTCCGGATAGAAGTCGCCAACTGTGCCCAAGAAAGCTACAGTAAGGTACGTAGTGAGGAGGGTCTGAATGGTTGTCCTCCGGTCCTAAGCTCAGAGTGAGCCCGGCTACAACGACTGGCAGCTGCAAGTGCAGGGCCTGGTCGAGGTATAGAGAAGAAAGGCCGGACTACAAAAGGCCTGCGTAGCGACGTACGTATGAGCTAGGTAGGGCTATGTAAAAAGCACTCAGGGCTGCGTCATGAGCACAGAAATGTCCCCCTGGTAGCAGGGTCGGCGGGCACAGTCAAGAGGTAAGGCAGAGTGGAGGAGGGTGTGCACAAACCAGCGGAGGTCGACGAGGGAGGGTGTACACGCAGGGTGTCAACAGTGAGGAGCAACCGGTTAGAGCGCAGGGCTCATAACCTGTTGAACATGGAAAATACTGGTCAGACCAGGGATTGAACCCGGGTCATCCCATATGCGCTGGGAGGTGTTACCACTATACCATCCAACCGGAACTAGGGTGTGAATTCACTTTCAAGACAATCTTGGTCAACCATTCTCCCTCCTTTTCTAGACTACCAGAATAGATACTTTTGCGCGGTGAACGGTGTCTGGTACACGACACGTTAGTGACTCAGTCTTGTGCGCGCAGACGGTGGCAAGAGCTGAGGCACTCGAAGAGAGAAAATCAAGAGACGAGCCCCGCGCGTTGCTGACATAAGCTAGGCGCCGGGCGTTCAGTAAACGAGTGAACTAATAGAGTAAGTAGCGCTTGTAAGCGCGTAAGTATGAGTAAACAAGTCTGGTGTATTGTACTTCAACAGATACAGATTCAGTATACTGTACCAATCAAAGCAACTCGGATTGTCACGTGTCACACGGGGGTCATCCCTCCGCTTTTTCGCCTGTGTCAATTGTCACATTGGTCGCCTCCGCGTGTGACATGTTTTTTAAGAGAACAGCTGTTTGAGGGCCGAATTTGCATTCCACAGCATCAACAACATGAGGAACGATATATACACGCTCTCCGCGTGCCCAAAGAGCCGTGAAAACAGAAGAAAAGGCCACGGGCACCTACGGTCCCGCGGTAGCCTCGCCGTCCGGCTCGGAATCACCATGGTCGTCGTAGCGAACCCACTCCGCATTGTTGTAGAGCTTGTTGGGGATGCGTACACGGCGGCTGACGCGGGGTGCGCCGGAGGATGCAGAAGTGGGGTTGGATGTCAAGGGCATTGTTGACACATCACCCGGGACCATGATGTCCTCGTCGGAGTCGGAGTACTCCTCTTGCTCAAGCCGCTCGAGAGTGCCGAGTGTGGGTGTTGTGACTAGCTTCATGACGTCCTTGAGGCAGCGAGCCGAGTCATCAAACATCTCAAGGGCACTGTGCGCGATGTTGTTGTCGTCTTCAACAAAAGTGCTATTGGGGGCTGTGGCCTGGATACGCTCGCTGTCTTGTCCGGAGGTGATCTCTGCGTAGAGAGCCGGGTTCGAGTCCTTCAGCTCAACGAGAGCCTCGCGTGCTTCCGTACTGGTCAAGCTCTCGTATGACATGTTGAATGTGCCAGCGGCGCAGAGTCGGAATGCCTGCGGACACATGATAATGGTCAATGAGGGACTCGAGCATCACGGCGGTTGTCAATAAACAGACCTTTCTGACAAAATCCGGCTTATTGATCGCCTTGTATCCATTGACAAGCCATTGGACCGAGCGGTGACGCGCCCGGTGGCATCTCAGCGGCCACTGCACATCGGCGCACGGCCTGCACCACCTCGTGAGTCCTCGCGCTTTTGCAGCCCCCTCAGTTGGTGTGCGCCCTCGCGGTTTCGCGAACTTGTGCGCGCCTTTATAGCGACCTGGTGAGCGCGGCCGCTGTCTGGCGGCCCCACGTCCCCCTGCAGCTTTGTATCCCTTGGTGGCTTTACATTGCCTCGTGGTTTACCCCTCCCTTGCACCCTCACTTCCTCGCGACTCCGCGTCTCCTCGCGACTCCGCGACTGTTCGCAACTCCACGCCTCTTTGCGACTCCACGCCTAGGCAATAGCAGGGGTAGGGGTAGAGGGCACAGGTGAGCGCGGGTTGACCCGGGGGGTGAGGGTACAGGTATTAAGATTGCCACACCCTTGGTAGACCCCTACCCGCAGTGAGGGTACCTGTACCTGTACAAGGGTTACCTCCATTAATACACACACAAACAGCTTGAGAATGATTTGCGAGTCTACACTGCCACACCGAGAACCCAAGCTACTGGTAAGGATACACTCAGCCACCCAGCCATCAAACCCCTGAAGTAGCAATGCTACCAAACGCTAATGATATCCTTAGTTGTACCCATAACTCCGAAACCGTTGGTGGCACTGAACTGTACAGTTCCGAGCCACAGCCCTACTCACAGTCTGATGTCCAATACAGCGAGGCTTCTCAGGCACGAGTCGCAGACCCCACCGCATACGCTCGAAGACAAACCAATATTCAGACACACAAGTGACAAGTACGACATGCTCACTCTCATACCAAGACTCTCGTCTTACTCACACCTAACAGAGATGGCTTCCTCAGGAAAGCGCAGGAAAGCCGGCAAGAGCTCACAAGCTTCGAAGGTACAGGCACACGCCAAAGAAACTCGCAAGCAGGCAACAGGAAACCCTGCTAAGGGTAAGAAGAACACGGAGAAAAAGAACGGAAACACGGCCATGGACAGCAGTAGCGATGGCGATGAACGCCCTACTAAGAAGACGCGCAAGTACAGGACTACCGTTGAGGAGGTCGACGACATCGACAGAGAAAGCGCTGGCAATCAAGGCACCTCGACATCGAGGGCGCGAGCGAAGGCTACACAGCCTATCGTGGTCAGTAGTGATGATGACGATGACATTGACGAGCACGAGCAGAGCGATGAGGAAGAGGAAGATGATGAAGGAGATGATGAGGAAGAACCTGCTCAGGACGAGGACGATGAAGCCGAGCTCGGTGAGTGCGTTGGACGACATGGTCACAATGAGTACTCACTTTGGTGACACACAGCCCGCCTCCAGAAGCGCTGGACGTCGTCAACGTATGTCTTCTTCAAGCCGGAGGTGGCTATCGAGTACGTCAATGGGCGGTGTTCGCATGTCTTCACGTGCGTGCGTAAGTCGTGCAACTTCACGACCAGGCGGTACCTCGATACGAGGGATCGATCAACCGGGAACCTTTTCAAGCACGCTGTCGTCCGCTGGGGGCGAGAGGCAGTAGACCGTGCGAAGCAGACGTCTGGTCAGGAAGAAGCGCGTAGGGTGATCGTCGAAAGCATACAAAAGATGGGGAGGATTAGCGCGTTCTTCTCACGGCAGAAGAAGGGCAAGGTGACTTACAGTCATATGCAGCATACAAGTGAGGAAACCCGGTGAGTCGGCTTGTGTATTGACGTGTTGCAGAGCGGAGATAGTGAAGTGGGTCGCCCAGAGCCTGCGCCCGTTCAGTGTCGTGCAAGACCCCAGCTTCTTGACGTTGATGAAGACCGGTCGCCCGGGCTACTACGTCCCATCTCCATCGACAGTGTCCCGCAATGTCAAGACCGTCTTTGCGCGGACACGCGGAAGGACAGCACAGCTGTTGAGGGTGAGCAGAGGTCTTACACATACAAGACGGTCGTACTCACCACATAGGCAGGACTACGACGGGAAGCTCAGCTTTGGTACTGATGCGTGGACATCCCTGAACCACAGCGCGTACGTCGTGATCTCCGTACACCTAGAGGTGGACGGTCAGCCGCTGCGGCTCCTCCTCGACCTCGTCGAAGTTGCTGAGGTATGCACCGATGACGTGGCATGTGTTGAGGGGCCTACTGATGTCCATCCATTGTCGTAGTCGCATACTGGCATCAATCTTGCGGCCGCCTTCGCGAAGGTGCTCGAAGACTTTGGTATCGAGCATAAGGTGAGTGAGAGATTCCTGAGATGTTGTAACTGACTCACTGAAAGCGCAGATCTTGAGCATTACCTGCGACAACACCAAGAATAACAACACAATGGTGGAGCGGCTCGCCGAGCTGTTGGAAGCGTTCGGAGGTGACTTCGCCCGCACGCGCTGTTTCCTCCACATCCTCAACCTGACGGCGAAGAGCTTGTTGAAGCAATTCGACGTCAAGGCGGTCCAAGATGCAGAGGAGGTGGATGAGGACGTCCGGCGGCTGCTTGAGCTGGCCGGCGAGCTCAAGGCAGAAGAGAAGGAGGCCGCCGAGCACGCTGGCGGTGCCGGCGTCGATGAGGGCGATGTCGTGGACGAGGACGATGACGACGACGACAGCTGGGTCGATGAAGTCGCGTCTTTGGACGAAGACGAGAGGGCGGAGTTTGAGGAGGAGGTCAGACCTGTGAAGATGACTCTCACGAAGGTTAGTCATCCCACGACGAGGCCGGAGAGAAGCTCACCGGTGTCCCATGCGTTGACAGATCCGTCAGCTGGCTTTCAAGGTCGTCAACTCCACTACCAAGCTCTTGCCAGCGTGGCATACAATCTTGAAGGAGCAGGGCCTGCCTCAGAGACTGATCCCTCGTGATGTCAAGACACGATGGAATTCTACATACGATATGCTAGATATTGCAGTGAGGTACCGCGAGGCAGTCGATAGCTTGTGCTCGAAAGCCGAGCGAGGGCTGCACGCATTCGAGCTTACTGCGGAGGAGTGGACTATCTCCGAGGAGCTCCGGGACGTCCTTAAGGTTCGAACTCAATCTGCTTCCATTCCATCACCTGTGACTGACATCCGTGCCCTCTGCCCACCCTCTGCCCTCTGCCCTCTGCCCTCTCCCCATTCCCCCATCCCTCCTGCTCGTCTCCCCTCCCACCCGGAACGTCTCTTTCCCTCTGTCGCCCACCGCTGTCGCCGTCTTCCCCCGCCTTTGCCCACCACCAGGTATTCAAGGATGCTACCCTTTTCTTCTCGCGCGAAACCCCAAACCTCGCCATGGTCATCCCAGCGATGGACCATATCGACAACTCTTTGACCAACGACATTCGCGACAACAGCGCTCTCGACCCGGCCATCCGCGCGGCCCTTCAACTATCCAAGAAGACACTCAACCGGTACTACAAGATGAGCGATATGTCTGCGACATACCGCATCGCTATGGGTACATATTG
Source organism: Trametes sp. AH28-2 (assembly GCA_001304625.1). Taxonomy (NCBI): domain Eukaryota; kingdom Fungi; phylum Basidiomycota; class Agaricomycetes; order Polyporales; family Polyporaceae; genus Trametes; species Trametes sp. AH28-2. The sequence goes on from KQ464133.1 coordinate 64,483, forward strand.
ACCGATGTGCTGGCCCCATGTCTGACGTATTTAAATACTTCCAGCAGGCCGGTTGGCCATCCTCGTGATCCAAGACGGCGCGGAATCTCGTCTGTGACGAGTTCAGAACCACGTACGCCGACATGGATCTCACCCGGCAGGAGACTGAGGACGCCCAGTCCAATCATTCCAACGCGACTGAGCGCGCACCTACGCGCCACAGCTCAAGTTGCTCCAGCAGGAAGAGCTTCGTATCCACAAGCATCCCTGATGTGAGTCGCCCTCACGCAGCCTGGCGCAGTCAACTAATCACTCTGCGTGTAGGGCACAAACATCTTCGACCACCTGCCCAGCATGGCAGCGCTCGTTGATGATCCCCAGAGGGACGAGCTGGACGACTATCTGGACACCTCACCTGAGCCCACCAGAGATGCGCTCGCCTGGTGGCACACCCAGCGCATGCGTTTCCCCCGCCTCTCACGCATGGCATTGGATTATCTCTCGATCCCCGGTGAGTCGTTTGGGCATGTCCGATGTCAGTGTTGTGCTGACACCCTGTATTAGCCACGTCCGTCGATGTTGAGCGCACCTTCAGCCGGGGTCGCCGTCTCCTCAGCCACGTCCGAAGCCGTCTCAGCGCGCAAACGACGCGCGCTGTCCTGTGCCTCGGCGATTTGGTCCGGTTGGACCTTGTCAAGCCAGAGGACATCCGTGCTGCCACGAAGCTCGCCGACATCAAAGACGACCGCCTCGACTACGAGATGGAGGAGGGGTGGGACCGGATTAGTACTGTCCTCGCTAACATGAAGCTCTAGCGACGTCTTTGTTCGTGTAGTGTTCCATGTAGCCTGTCTGCGGTGGCCGTTCACACCGCCTTCGTCATGCAGTTGACCTCTGTAGGATCATGCCACCCGTCAGGGACTCATGCGCGATCATGTCCTGCGCTCGTTCCCGTCTGTGTCGCCGTCGCTCTAGCTTGTTGTTTGCGCTATTATGTTTCTCTCAGATCTCTCATACACGCCGGGGTGGTCACGCATTGTCTTGATTATAGTCTTCGCCGCCATCTCTCTGTTAGGATATCGTCCCCGCTGTTGTCACGTCCTCGATGACCATTGGTGGCAACACGTGGTGCTAGTTTTTCTGACTGGCGTTTTCAGTGCATTCTTGTTCATCTACGTCCACGACATCGCCCAGCCCACTGTTATGTCTCCAGCCCTCCGCTTCACTGCCCGTGCTATGTCTACTAGCCCAGACATCCCGGACCTCGAGTCACCTACTGCAAACACGGCTCAATTGTTGCCACTTCTCAGGGCGACTCGAGTTCATGCCACCCTTGTCAGGAGCACTTGAAGTCAGTACCCGCGGCTGCCGGTGGACAGTTTAGAGTTGTGGATAGTCAGGATGGATGATATTGTTTACAAGGTACTGTTCCTTCCTCCTGCTCGAACCTGTGCTGCGAGTGTAGAGTGTAGTGGGAGTGCTCAATACAGTGGACATAGCTTGCTATTCCCGTCTACTTCGACCACCTCAAGGCTATGCCCCTGGGTGTGTTTAGGAGTGCTGTACAAGCCGTGGAACACTGTCAATGTGGTTTTGCTCGTCATGAGCTATCCAACTATGAATATGCCATCCTCCTCGACTTTGTGAGGACCATGGAACATCTGGCTATGGCTTTGCCACGGAGTCAAGCAGTCTGGCAAGACTTCTCCGCCGTCATGCTCTTTGTGGCAACTACTCCAACTCGTGCTCAGAGCAGCTTCCATGGCCTGGACGAAGTCTCGGCATGGGCCAGAAGGATGTTCCCGGTGAGTGACTGAATTCTCAGACATTCTTGCACTCTCTTATAAGTTATGTCTCTGCTTGAATAGACCCTCTTTCGGGAGTATCCTCTCCCTCAGGAGGAGATGGTATAGGCTGGCTAGAGGTGTATGATGACCTACAGTACATATAGACACTTGCAGTATATAGAATCCAGTTCAAACCTCCAGATCAATTCAATGCTCACTTGTACCCCCATATATCGAGGGTAACCTGTACAAGGGTGAACAACCCGCAGGTTGCGTTACCCATCAGTGGGGTAAACCTAACCCTAGAAATCCGCGGATACGCGGGTAGGGGTTTCCACGGGTACGGGTGTGGGTATCATCTGAAGTACCCGGGGGTATACCCCTGCCATTGCCCAGGTGCCCGTCAAGGAGTTCTTCTAGCCAGGCTGAGCCAGAAAGCGCTGAGGTGTGGTACGGGATTTTCTCATAGTAGACCTTGGTATATAGAGATACAACCTGGCGGACAGATGTGATTATGTGTGAAGCAAGATAGGTATACAGCCGGAGCCGTTGCCGTTTGTTTTGGAGGGGAGGCATGGCGGAAAGGGAGAGAACGCAAAATTATCGATTAAGCGCCCACGCGCGTCGTGCGCGGGGTCGAGCTTGCAAGCGCCGTGACTACTCTATATGGCAGGAGTGACTTAGACGCTCTGTCACCACCCTAGGCGCCCACGCGCAGAATCCGAGCGCAGAATCCGGGTTCTGCGCAGAACCCGGGTATCCGAACAGGCCCTAAGTGGCAGCGTGGAAAGCCCACGCTCACGGGAAGGAAGCTCGCGGTGGGAATCGAGGTTGCTGGTCGGACTCAGTTCCGAGCAATGGTTCAGCCGATGCCACTGAGTGTTGAACGCCGTCTGACTGGCATTGTGGCGGCCTTCATGTGGAACGGGGATAAGCACCCGAGGATCTCAAGGGAGCAACTGTACAGACCGATAGGGGAAGGTGGTGTTAACCTCATTGACCTTGCAGCGAGGAATGACGCCATACACCTGATGTGGCTCAAAACCTATCTTGCGGTTGGGCTGCGCAGGCCACCCTGGGCAAAGATTGCGGATGCGCTCCTTGCACGGGCTGTTGCGTCTGACTCACAGAGTGTTGAGCTGCCGGCGCGTGTCAACACTTTCCTGAAGACATGGTGTGTGAGCACGAGGGCGAAGAACGGACTCCCCAGCTGCCTGAAATCCATGGTCAAGACTGCGGCAAAATACAACGTACAGTGTGACGTGCTGAACCCTGCCAGAGACCTCCGGCAAGACATGCCGATCTGGAGCCACCCTGGGAGGCAGGCGGGGCGCTACACAGAAAACTCGGTGAGCTGCAAGTGCCTGAGGAATAAGCACCACGTCCGGACTGTTGAGCACTGCGAGATGACCGCAAAACGGCTGCATGACTACGCAATAAATCACCATGCGCGAACGACGTGTAATTGTGTGGCGTGCAACTTGGATGAGATACTGGTGCACGAACCCGCACCGATGTGCAAGCGCGGCAGACGGCCTCCTACGAAAATTGGACACAAAGTGGCAGCCCACGAGGAGAGAGAATGATGATGGCCTGACCCTAACGGATGGGCGGAAACGCGCGAACATCACGGCGCGCGCGGAGAGCGGCCGTATAACCTTTGACCCTTCACTCTCCACGACCAGGCCGGTGGGCGAGTGCTTCCGTGTCTTCGTCCCGACGCCCCGGCGAGACGTTCTGCCAGCTGTACGTGCGGCACAGGGCTTTGAAGCCCCACATGAGTCGACGGAGATCTACACGGATGGCTCTGCGGAGGATAATGGGACGGATGGCGCGAGAGCGGGCTCGGGCGCATGGTATGGGGAGGGGGACAACCGAAACGCGTATGAGCGTGTGCCAGGCGATGCACAGACGAACCAGGCTGCTGAGATACATGCGGTGGTCATTGCCCACCGGGCGACACCGCCCTTCGCGCCCATGCACATTGTGAGTGACTCGAAGTATGTGATCAATGGACTCACACTGCATCTCCCGTCGTGGGAGCGACGGGGGTGGATTGGTGTTGCTAACGCGGACGCCTTTGCGAACCTCGCCGGCCTGCTGAGGACCAGGAGTGCTCCCACGACCTTCCGATGGGTTAAAGGCCATAGCGGCGTCCGAGGAAATGAGGAGGCTGACCGCCTGGCGGCGTTGGGAGCGGCTCTCCCGCGCCCGGTACTGCCCGCGCATCTGCCGCCACCTGAACGCTTCGTAGTCAGAGGTGCGGCGTTACTCTACCTAACACAGAGACTTGCGTACCAGGGTGTTCGTAAATGGAACCCGAGTGCGACGCGCCCAGCCTCTGCCCGCTCGCTCGCGAGCATCCAGGGTGCGGTAGGAGGGATATTGGCCGTGCGCCCGACGGAGAGCGCGGTGTGGAGCCTGCTCCAAAAGGACCCTGTTGCGAAAAAAACCCGAGACTTCCTGTGGCGCGCCATACATGACGGTCTTCGGGTTGGGAAGTACTGGATGCACATACCGGGATATGAGCAGCGAGCGAACTGCGACAAGTGTGGCGCCCAGGAGACGGTGGCGCACATACTAAGCGAATGCCGCGTTACTGGACAGCGGCAAGCCTGGGCCCTGGCCAGGGGACTCCTTGCGAAGAAGGACGTCCACCTCCCGAGCGTGTCGCTTGGCCTTGCCCTTGGGGGTCACACAGTGGAAGTGCGTACGGCGGATGGTGAAGCGCGCCAGGGGGCAACCCGCCTGGTACGCATGGTGATGACTGAGACGGCGCACCTGATCTGGGTTCTGAGGTGCGAGCGTGTGGTTGGAGGGCACGAACCGCTGGGAGACCTGGCGGAGGGCGAGTATGTGGCACGAAGGTGGATGCAAGTCCTGAGCCGGCGCTTGGCCCTAGATAGCACGCTAACAAATAAGTGCACGGCGGGCACGCGTGCTTTGAGTGTAACGGCGGTCCAAGCAACATGGGAGCACACACTGGAGGGGCACCTGCAGGAAAAGAGCTTTGGACTGAGTGCAGAGGGGGTTTTAGTGGGTGTAAGAGGCAGCGGCGCGAGACGGACAGAACGAGGCGCGCGGCGGTCGCTCAGAGGGTCGAGACGCGAAGCGAGAAGGAGGGCTGTGTGTTACTGGCGTTGAGAAGACGAGGAAACGAGTCTACAAGGCGGCGCAGTGCGCGTACGGACGAGATTATGTAAGCAGTGTAATGGTGCGCGAAGCGCCCATTACAGTGGGTAGGCCGCTGAGCCTGTACGTGCAGGACCCGGGCTGAACCGCCTGCCGTGCGGAGCACATGCAGTCCCACACTGTAGCACGTACCTGTGCTGCGTGCGTAAAGCATTTCCCCCGTACGGCTGTACGATCACTGCAAAGAGGGCTAGCACCTCGCCGCAATGCAATTGTTATGAAAGGCGCATGCTGCTGCTGCACATAACGAGCACCGTAATAATTAAAAAAAAAAATGAGTATATCTGACTGCCTTCAGGATGCATTTGCTGGGTATGCTATGCCCATAACGACTCAGGAGGCATCTCAGAGGGGCAGGGGCGAGTTTTCTGGCGTCTAGGCTTCTGTTTGGTCTGTGCAGACATATCCAGTATGCCATTACCCATGTTCTAGAGTAACAATTCATCTCTGTATGAACTTCTGCTACATATATCCAGGGATCAGGGATTTCCGGCTCAGGGATTGGAAAACGAGGGATTTCCCACCCCGGGATCAGGTAACCCTAACCTTAGTATCCGTGGATTCGAGGATAGGATATATTAGGGATACGGATACGGATGCCATTGGAGGTATCCGGGGATAGATCCCTGCCATTGCCTAGGCGTAGCCACGACTTGATGCAATGGAAGGCCTGCTCAATGGGATTGAGATCCGGTGAGTAGGGCGGCAGGTAGATGAGCTTGGCACCTATGAAAACTATAGGTTGAGATATGCTCGAGTGAGAAGAGAGGTGACTGACCACATTCATCTACCACAATCCTCCTAATATCCTCATTGTGGTGTATAGCGCAATTGTCCATGACCACCACACTCCTCGGGCCTGGATACCGGTTCAAGAGAGGGGCCTGTATGAGATGAGAAACATGGGCACACTGAGTGAATATGGAGGACGTACCAGGTCATTCTCGACGAAGCTGATGAACTTGGCCTTGTTAACAGAACCTTCAGAAATATCGAGGGCAATAAGGCCGTCGACGGAGAGTGCAGGAAGAACCGAATAGCGTTGCCCACGAATAAACGTTGCACGACGCACACAAGCCTGCCCAATGGGACTCCATCCCTTCCTCCGTTGATTGGTGATGTCGTCGACGCTTGATTCGTCTAGCCAGACAAAGTGGTCCATAGGAATGTCGCCATGCATTGCAATCCAAGTTGCGCGAAGTAGTTCATCGCGCTCCGCTGCTTCCTTCGCGATCGTCTTGTGACTCAGGGCGAGACGGTGTAGGGTCCGCGAGATGGATGCGAGCGAGACATCTACGCCGCGATCTGTTGCTAGCTTCTCTTGAATCTCGTCGAGGTA
>KQ464133.1:74242-92432 GCA_001304625.1 Trametes sp. AH28-2
GTCCGGGGGTGGGTCCGGGGGTACGGGAGTTCGGGGGTTGACAAGTAGATGGATTGGGGTAGTGTAGCAAGGATGTAAACGCGGATGTAACGAGATATTCGAGCTGAGTAACTACAATGGCCCAGCTCAGTATATATAGTAAGTAAGCCTATTGTGAACGAAGACAATAAGAGGCATACGGAAAGGGAGTTCCGAAGGTGAAGACAATAGAGCTATTGTGTAGGAATATCAAATAGAGATGGCGCAATCTGAGACATGTGCAATAAGGAAGGATTCCGGGGGTTCGGGGGTTCGGAGGTAAGTCCCGGAAATGCGGAGGTAAGTCCCGGAAAACGCGGTGGTTGAAGTACCGGAAAACGCGGTGGTTGAGTATCGGAAAAGCGGAGGTTAAGTAGCAGAAAACGCGGTGGTTGAATACCGGAAAATGCGGTAGTTAAGTACCGGAAAATGTTGGGGTTAAGCCCCGGAAAATGCGGTAGTTAGTACCGGAAAATGCGGTAGTTAAATACCGGAAAAAGCGGGAGTTAAGTCCCGGAAAAGCGGAGGTTAAAATACCGAAAAATGCGGGGGTAAAGTGAAGTGAAGATGTAGTCGCACGGGTCGTAACAGTGCCCCCCCACTAGGCCCGAACCCTTGAGGGCCTTGAGGCGACTAATGGTTGGACCGGTGGTTGGCGAAAAAGCGGAGGTAGAAGTGAGAGGGGCCAAAAACGGGGGAAATGCGAGATGTGCACCGGGACGAGATTCCTGAGGGCCGGGGGTGAAGGTACCGTGGGTATCGGGACTCCGGGGGTTCCCTAGAGCTCTGACTCCGAAGGGGGGTCCTCCGGGGCCTCAGGCGCCAGGCCAGAGGCATCCTCCGGGGGCTCCTCGCGTGGTGGGTCCCGAACCGCAAGGTCCGGAGTTAGGGCCCGAAATTCCGGTGTTTCGGCCTCTTCAAGGTCCGAAAAAGACGGGAGTGGGCTCGGGGGATCGGGGGTAGAGGTCCGGGGGTTAGAACCCGTCGATTCCGGGTCCGAGAGGTCCGTTTCGGACCCAAAATCGGAGGTTCCGGGGGTTGGACCGGGACTTGCGAAGTCCCGGAGCTGCTCCGCCTTGCGCTCCCAGTAGCGCTTGTCCAGGGACTGTGCTAAGACCCGGAGCGTGTAGAGGGAGTCAGGCTTGCCTGCAAGGGAGATGGCATCCTTGAGGCGGTCCGGTAGTCCGAGGTAGAACTGGTACCGGAGGGCCGAAGTGCCCCAACGGACCTGAGTGGCGAGGCGGTTGAACTCCGTGATGTAGGAGGAGATCCGGTCGGAGTTGTCCATCCGGAGGGACTGGAGGTCATGCTCTGCATCTCCGGTGGCATCGTAAGGCCCGAAATTTTGCCAGAGCTCGTCCCGGAAGGCCCAAAAATCGGACATGAAGACCGGGGGTTGATCGGAGGGCTCCTCGAGGAGGTAGGGCTCAAACCACTGCAACGCAGTCCCCTTGAGGTAGGAGAGCGCATAGGTGACCCGTTTCTCGTCCGAGTCGAAAGTCCGGGGGCGGGCCTTGAAGACCAACTCCAGTTGAGTGAGGAAGGTCCGGAGATTTTCGGGGGTTGAGCCATCGAACTGGTCCGGGGCGCGGACATTGTCCCGCTCCTTGGCCTCGGGGGTTGTGACAGATGTCCCGGAAAGGACCTGCATAAGGAGCGTGATAGCCCCCGAAAGGTCACCGGGAGCTGCGGGGCCATGGGGAGGGGTGAACGGGGATGAGGCCGGAGGAGGAGGAACAACTCCCGGAGGGGAGTGTGCTCGCTCGGAGGTGGAGAGAGACCGGAAGGGGTTCCGAGAGGGGGTCTGAGCAGGAGGGGTGGTGGTGCGGGGGTTCCGGGGCTTCCTGGCGGAGAAGCCGAGGAAGATGTTGTCAGAGTCGGAAGGCATCGGGAGGTCCCAGCAGTAGCTCGAATATACTGTTAGGGACGTGCTGAGCTGAAGTCCCCTCTATTTCAGAAGTCCGGGGCATAGGCCCCGGGACTTAGAGCAAGGCTGGTCGGAGATCCGGGGGTCCGGGGGTACGGGAGTTCGGGGGTTGACAAGTAGATGGATTGGGGTAGTGTAGCAAGGATGTAAACGCGGATGTAACGAGATATTCGAGCTGAGTAACTACAATGGCCCAGCTCAGTATATATAGTAAGTAAGCCTATTGTGAACGAAGACAATAAGAGGCATACGGAAAGGGAGTTCCGAAGGTGAAGACAATAGAGCTATTGTATAGGAATATCAAATAGAGATGGCGCGATCTGAGACATGTGCAATAAGGAAGGATTCCGGGGGTTCAGGGGTTCGGAGGTAAGTCCCGGAAATGCGGAGGTAAGTCCCGGAAAACGCGGTGGTTGAAGTACCGGAAAACGCGGTGGTTGAGTATCGGAAAAGCGGAGGTTAAGTAGCAGAAAACGCGGTGGTTGAATACCGGAAAATGCGGTAGTTAGGTACCGGAAAAAGTGGGGGTTAAGCCCCGGAAAATGCGGTAGTTAGTATCGGAAAATGCGGTAGTTAAATACCGGAAAAAAGCGGGAGTTAAGTCCCGGAAAAGCGGAGGTTAAAATACCGAAAAATGCGGCGGTAAAGTGAAGTGAAGATGTAGTCGCACGGGTTGTAACAGAGCGAGGAGGAGTGCATAAGAGGCTGCAAGAGGCCGGTGAGCTCCCCTGCATCCCAGCCCTCCCCTTGCGCCCGCTCCAAGGCCTACTGCTGCAATGAGTTGCGAAGAACCCCGTCCCGCCCCAGATGATCTGCAACCGCCGACGCTTCGAGCGCCCTCTGTGGAAGTAGGAGCTGGCCCCACCCCGTGCGCTGGGGTGGCACAGAAGGAGGTGACGACTGGTGGGATGGAAGGCGACCCTTTCCTGGATGTTGTGGACCATGTACGCATGCTGGGCTATGTTAGCGAGGTGCTGACTGACCATCGCTCGCAGGCTAGCCTTCAGCTAGCCTCCCCAGCGTTCTTCACGGATTTCCAACTCAACGCTTCGCCGGCGAACCCGAGCGACACGACGCCAACGCCGAGCGGCGCGAAACGGGGTGCATCTGCGCTTGGCCATGAGCCGGCCCCCCTTCCTGGATCCCTGGACGCCGCACAGCACCTGCAGGTGGACGACAAGCTGCTCGATGAGTACGTCCTTAGCGACAACTCTGCGCCGACCACGCCGGTGCGCCCGAGCCTGAGCGAGCGTACGCTGGCCCAGATGATCTCGAGACCAAAGATGACACGGGTGACCAGCACTCGAGTAACCGGTGAACCGACGGTCCCGAGGAAGAGACAGCGGACGCGATCTACACCGCCGCGCCCGAGCGGCGGGGCCTTGAGCTCCCTTGCGAACTGGTGCGGAACCGCAACTGCGGTTGAACAGCCTACCACCCTCCCGAACATACATAGAAGGACACGCCCAGAGCAAGTGGACGCCGATGAGCGCGGCCGACGTTGACCCAAGTACGGGCGGATACGTGCCCTACGGCATGACAGCACTGAGCCATGCTCCTAGCGGGGATAGCACGGATGCCTACAGCGCTGCGGACCACCGTGGTCCTGAGGCGAGAGGAGGAGCACCGATGCTGCCCTCCGCGCCGGGTGGGCTGCGCTGTGAGGGTGGCGAAGCGACTCACATGGATTCCCTCACGCCCTACACCCCGCCGAACCAGAACCTGCTAGAGAACCCGGCCTTCATCCAGCACACGCGCGACGCCATGCTCCAGTGGTGCTGCGACAATCTCCTCGAGTATGCGGCGGGGACTCACTTTATCCAGCACATGTCGAGCATCCGGACGGCGGATGTGCCGTGGGCTGCCTTCCTACGGACCTTACTCGATGCCGTCCCGGTGCAGCAACAGCAGCAACCGTGTATGCCAATGGCCGCGGAACCCCGGGACATGACTGCAGCGAGGCTGGACGCAGCAAGTGCGAGCTGGCCCCTGCTAATGACGCGCGGTCGCTACGAGCTTTGATGCACCACGCAGGGCCCAGGGATGACGCCGAAAGACGTGTGCAGAACCCACCTGATGCTGTTGCACGCGCGCGGCCTGCCCTGGAGGACAAGGAACACCCGCCTACTGTAGGTGCGACAGGCGCTGGAGCTGTGGTGTACCGTGCGCGCGTGTCCGCTGCACATGCTGTGGGCGCCCCGACCCCGATGGAGGTGGACCCGGTCTACCAGCCCGTGCGGTTAAGGACTGTCCCGCCAATGACGGACCAGAGCTCCCTCCTGCCAAGGCACGCCGACCAAGCACAGAGCCTGCCCGCGTACGCGCACCCCGTATACCCGCCCCAGGCGGGGCCCTCACAGATGCAGCCTCCCTCGGCCATGAGATCTGAGTACCGGACCATGCGCCTGCAGCAGACGGGCCTCGCGCAGGCGCTCCTAGCCATGCCGACTATCCCCACGGTGGGCGCCTCCCCGAGCCTGCCGCCTGTACGGGAATCCAGAGCGGCGTTCCTGACGAGGAACGGCATCCTCAGGGTCCTGGAGGCACCGCTGGACGGCTTCGACGAACGCTTCTTCATGCACTCGCAGGACCTACTCCGTGGGCACGACCAGGCCAAGGTGGAAGCGTGGCTACGCCTCCCCCCGAAAACCCGGGTCACAATCGAGATTGACCGACTGGGCGAACTGCGTACACAGAAGCAGATCAACCGTGTCCGCATGCTCTTGACAAAGACACTACGGATCATCACGGGCCAAGATAACCTCACTCTGGTGTCCCCTGAGCCGACGGGGCGCACGGATGCTGCTGGTGGTTTCGACTACCCGACTGCCTGGCTCGCTCCTGACCTACCTGAGGAAGCCGAGGCGGTACTCCGCGAGCAAACAATATGGGTGACGGAGTTCATGACTCTGTACCTCACCTGGGACCTTGAAGGACCGTCGCACTTTGTCATCGCTTTCGCCGCATTTGTCAACAACGACCTGACGCGCATCCGTGAAGCTATCCTCGGGGCTTTTAAGGAGCCGCGCCGCCTTGACTTTCTCGCAGAGGTCATCAATAATGGCAGGACGACCCCGCTAGGCTCTGCGCCGTACAAGACTGCGCACGACATACTGGACGCGATGGTGGTCAAGACGCACGTCATCCCGGGTGATGGACGCTACGTTGCCAGAGTCTTCTGCCGCCCGCCCACCCAGAACCACTACCTGTGGAACGCGTGGCAACGGAGCCTCCAAGATATCGTCCTCAACCCTCCCTTGGACTGCAGGGTTGTGGCTCGTGGGCCGACGCGGTGTGATGGATGCCATGCGGGCGACCATCTCTTTGATGAGCGCTTCCCGAGGCAACTCCCAGACTGGATAGGAGAGCTCAAGCTCTATGACACCGCGGCGATGATGGGACAGGGATACACCCTCGCGCCCGCTGGCAGCACGCCCATTGTGCCGGCACGGATGGCGCCCATGTACAACCAGTGGCAGGTGATCCCGCCACAGCCTGCCGACCACCGCGCGCAACAAGGACAGCCTGTGCACCAGCCCCAGTACGCACAGCTCCGCGACTCGGGCGGCTTCCTGGACGAGGAGGACGGACCGCGGGAGACAGGGAGCCTGTACCCCCCGCCGCCGCCGCCGCCGTCGAACCGCTCGCTCCAGCCGCCTCCTTACCAGGGCCACAGCCAGTTCCGCCAAGACGCAAACACGCGAGCAGGCCCGTCGTCGGGCGGCCCCTTCAACAACAATGCACGGCAGACACAGCGGTACCCGCTGCACCCCCAGCCCCAGCAACAGCCGCGCTGTGAGCCGGACCGCGCGCACGACAACGGTCAACAGCGCGGAAACCAACACCGCCAGAACAACCGCCGTGCGGCCCGCTCGCAGGGCTTGGGGGGCGACAATTACTAGTGCGATGCGACCCAACCTGGCCCTGGCGCCTCTCCTCTGTGACCATGCTTGTATAGTACCATAGCTCTGCTGACCGATGCGACCCCGCCTGTATGCTGCTGCGCGCGTATGCGCTAGCGGCAATCTTGTTATGAAAATGCTAATTCGCGTGTGCGATCTGTACCTATGATACCAAGGATGCGAGAAGTGAGGCGGCTCTGGCTGGCCCCCTGACCGCCGGAAATAAGCGTGCATCCTACGTGCAGTGACTCCCTCGCCCACTGGAAGGCATAGGAGCGCGCGGGCCCGCTTGCTGCCCAAATATACTGGCTCTGGCACAGGAAAGCGGTGAGCGTAACAAAACACACAAACGGCGGCCTATTTAGGCCACGACGTGCCGTGCTGAGAAGCTGAAGCCCGCAGAGCGGAACTGGCGCGGATGGAGCTAGGAAAACTCTCAGCGCATAGTCGGCCGAGACGACCGGAATATGTCATCTTACTGTCTGCCTTGGTTGCGAGCAGCACAGGACATAGTGCAACCCCTGCTACAAACAACACAAACCCACAACTACGGACAACTATTACGTTGGCACATGGTACTTGCCCTGGCACTGCGGGAGGAGGCGGGGACCCATCTGCCGCGCCTGCCTCCGGTGAACGCGGTGATAGGATTGGTGGCAGCGCAGCTGAGCGGAGGCCTCCTCGGAGGGCGGGCGGCGAAGTGCCGCTGACGCGGGGAGTGCACCCCCCTGGCGACGACGATTTGCCGCCCGCTGGTCGACGCACAGAGGCGGTAGGGTCGGGGAGTGGCCTGCCCATGGAACGGGGGCCGGTGGATGCCGGTACGACAAGGACTAAACCGCGCTCCAAGGCGCGGATCAATGTTGCAACGCTGAACATGAAAGGCTTTGGCCAGGAAAGCGCGACAGAAGGATCTAGCAAGTGGATGCTGATAAATCAGCTCGTGCGGGATCAGAAAATTTCGGTCCTGGCCCTACAAGAAACCCACCTAACGGATGACAGACTGGAGATGCTACACAGCATATTTGGGCGTAATATGACCATACTGCACTCGCCAGATCCCGCCCGAGGTACGGGAGCGCGAGGGGTTACGGTGGTCGTAAACACGAGGATCTTAAAGGAATGTCAGCCTGCGCTACGTATTGTAGTTCCTGGTAGGGCTGTGCTACTTACAATAAAGTGGGCGGAAGACCGATCACTAAGAATTCTGAATGTGTACGCGCCGAACGACAGCGCCTCGAACGCGACTTTCTGGCGTACGCTTGCGAACTGTAATCTGGGGCGTGTGGATTTGCTCCTGGGCGACTTCAACCTGGTCGAGGACCCGGCGGATAGGCTGCCGCTGCGGGAGGACCCGATGGCGCTGCAGGAGGCGTTATGGGAGCTCTGTGCAAAGTTTGCCCTGCAGGACGGATGGCGATTGGCGAACCTGATGCTGAAAGGATACACGTACATGCACGATGGCACCCACTCCCAGTCACGCCTAGACCGGGTGTATGTGAGATCGCCGATGATGCGGGACTGCTCGGACTGGGATATCCGTGACTCTGGAGTACCAACTGACCACCGGCTTGCTGCGGTGACACTGGAAAACTATAAGGCCCCCTTCATTGGGCGTGGTAGATGGACGATGCCGACGCACCTGCTGACTGACGAGACTATGAAGGAGAAGATGAAGGAGCTCGGGAAGAAACTTCTCACGAGACTGGATTCCATCGTATGGAGAACGGACACTGAGAACCCGCAGACGGTGTACGCGGACTTTAAGCGTGAGCTCGCCATAGCAGCGCGACTGCGGGCGAAGGCGAAAATCCCGAAGATGCAACGCAGGATTGATCAGCTCAAAACTGACCTGCACGACGTCCTGAACAGCACGAATGGTGAGCCGGAGGATGGCGCCAGGAGTGCGGAAGTCGTGGAAAAAGCTGCGATCCTACAGGAAAGACTCACGAGCTTGGAACGGAAGCGCTTGCAGTGGAAGAGACAGGAGGTGGCTGCACGGAGCTGGGCGCAGAGTGAGACTATGTCCAAATACTGGATGCGTGGAAACACAACACCAGAGGTCACCGAGGTCATGTATACCATGATGCAGCCGGGGTCGAGCCCGCCGGTGTACACAAACCACTCCAAGACGATGGCGGAGATCGCGCGAGCCTTCTACAATGGCCTGCAAGATGATGACCCTCTGGAGGAAGGGGAGGACCATGAGACGTACGTGGAGGAAGCGCTGCGTGACACTGAAGCGCGGCTGGACAACGCGGCAAAAGCGAGTCTAGCGGAACGACTGGATCACCAGGATGTCGTTGATGCGATGAAGGACGCGGCGACAAACAAAGCAGCGGGCCTGGACGGGCTCCCAACGGAAGTATGGAAGGCCTATATGAGGTGGTTTGACGCGGACTGCAAACGGGGAGGTGTTGGTGTCGATATGCCGCGAGCGCTGTGTGCGGTCTTCAACGATATCAAAGTAAACGGCCTGACCGAAGGCTCGGAATTTGCGCATGGCTGGATATGCCCAGTGTACAAGCTGAAGAAGGATAAGCGGGAGATTAACAACTACAGACCGATTACTCTCCTCAACTCAGACTATAAGCTGATGACGCGAGCACTTGCAGCGAAGCTGGCGGGAGTTGCCCCGGACATTGTGCATGAGGACCAAGCAGGGTTCATCCCGGGGAGACGGATTTTTGACCACATACGTCTATTGCAACTAGTCATTGAGTACGCAGAGGCGGAAGAGATTAACGGGGCGATTGTTGCACTGGACCAGGAAAAGGCCTACGACAAAGTTGATCACAAGTACCTATGGGAGGTCCTGAAGCACATGAACTTCCCGAGGAACTTCATCCGGACGCTACAGCACCTGTATGCGGGCGCGCAGAGCTGCGTCATAATCAATGGTGTCCGCAGTGCCCTCTTTAGGGTCTGGAGGGGTGTCCGGCAGGGAGACCCGATCTCCTGCTTAGTCTTTGACATTGCAATCGAGCCGCTGGCCTGCGCGCTGCGCAAATCAGCCCTACGGGGACTGCGCCTACCGGGAGAGGCTGAGTGGCTGCTTGCGAAACTGTTTGCGGACGACACCACGGTATACCTAGGGAGCGGAGATGAGTATAGCACTCTGCAGACGGTGACGGACCGGTGGTGCAGAGCCTCACGGGCGCGCTTTAACATGGAGAAGACAGAAATCCTGCCAATTGGGGCAGCGGAATACCGACGGGAGGTTGCGGTGACGCGGAAACTGAGCCCGGACTCGGAGCCGATACCGGCTGAGGCCCACATTGTTGTGGATGGTGAGGCGATAAGATCGTTGGGGGCATGGATTGGAAACAACATTGACCTCGCGGCGCCCTGGGCCCCTGTTATTGCAACCATAGAAACCAACCTTGCTAAGGGCCTGTTCGGATACCCGGGTTCTGCGCAGAACCCGGATTCTGCGCTCAGATTCTGCGCCCGGGTTCTCGAAGGTGACGAATGCGTGACCAGTGTGATCATTCCGTTACGGGCGCTTATCGGACGCCGGGCCCGCGATGCCGGCGCGCTTAGCGTCGCTTCGCTTCGCTCACTGTGGTGTCTCTCCTCACATCCTCCCGCTTGTCTCTCATGGCTACGCCTGCAACGGCCGACTCTGCCCCTCATGGCGTCCACAAAGGGCGCCAAAACAATGCCAAACCGCGTTCAAAGTCAGCCAAAAAATCGACAACCCAATGCGGCAAGAAGGTCACAGCCCACTGGACTGAAGAAGACGAGAAGACTCTCATGAACTACCTCGCTACCGATGGGAAGGCCGCTGCTGCAGATGGTGCAAACTACCGTAAGCCAGTCTGGGAGGGTGCTGCACGCAAGTTTGCTGTACTCCCCTGCAAGGGGGCACCAAAGACCTGGCAGGTTTGCAAGAATAAATGGGGTCGGGTGCGCATTTTTCATTTTCACAGCATGTTTCTATTGCTGAGAGCTATGTTAGCTCAAGAAGGCCTACTGGGCCATATATGACCTGAAGTACAATGGTTCAGGGCTGACCTACAGTGAGGAGAAGGGTGCGGGCATCACAGAGGATATGGAGGAAATATGGGCAGGTTATATCAAGGTGTGTGATGATATCTGCGCATTTTTGATGTTTCCTTACATATTACCCAGGCTCATCCTGATGCCTCACCCTTCAAGACCAAGGGTTTTGTGCACTACGCAACCATGCAACCCTTGATGCCCACAAAGGCAAAAGGGAGCAACGTGTTCAGACCAGGTCAGGTGGAGGAAGACGCTTCTCATACCCAAGGTAAGTGGACTTGTTGCATAGAGGAATAACCCCCGATTGATCGGAGTATAGACCAGGATGCTGCAGAAGACAGAGCCGATGAAGATGAGGATGAGAACGGGGAGGAGGATGAGGACGTGCTTGATGACGATGAGGATGAAGATGAGGATGAGGAGGATGAGGAGGAGATTGTTGTGCCAGTATGATTCCGCTCCTCCATTTGCACCAATTACTGACACAATATGGACAGACAACTCCTGCACCTTCACAAAAACGCAAGAGTGCACTCCCGCAAAGCACTAGCACCAAGAAAATCAAGATGTCCCAGGGCGCGCAGGCCTTGCAGGCTGTCGGTGAAAAGCTTGACGACTTCAACATGATCTTGCGTAGCCTGGTCGCACTTGAGTAGCAGGAGCATGCTTCATCTGGACCCATCACTCCGACAACTCCTCAGTGTAAGCAGATGGCTATCCGGTGTGCCCAGAAGCTGGAAAGCCATCTTGATGACAACCGACTGGTCTCATTGATCAACATATTCCAGAAGGATGGCAGCGCTGCAGATGCGTACTTGGTTTTGGAACGGGATGGTTTGCGTCGTGTGTGGGTGGATGATCAGTTGGATAGCAATTAGACTTTATAGACTGTTCTGTGCCTCTAAAATGTCCTGATAGTCCCGCCACATTTCCTCTGCAATCTGATCCCGTATCTCTGCTGCACGCTCCCGTTCAGCAACAGAAGCTGCTCCATCGCCTAAGTCGCCATTTCGCCTGGTGAGGGATCATAGATGTCGGGAGCGAAATCGTTGATCTCGTTTTTGTCGTGGATTCGGATGAAGTTGTGGATGGCACAGAGCGTGGGGAGGATGCGGGCCTGAATTGCCATGCTGAATTCGCATGAGGTAGTCAGAATCTTGAAACGACACTTGAGGATCCCGAAAATGTGTTCAATGACGTTTCTTGCAGAAGCATGGCGGAGGTTGAAGAGCTCCTGTGCATTGGCAGGTCTATAGCCTATTAGAATATATCTAAAAAATATGCACAAGCCACTCACCTTGCTTCTGCACGTCCCCATTCAGCCAGATGATAGCGAACTCCACGATACGGCACGAGAAGAACATTGCACATGGGAAAACCCGCATCTCCGAGATACATATTTCCAGGGGGGATGGGAAGAGAGTGGGATCAGGCATCCGCAAATAGAGTCGCATCTGCAACCGACCCTTCCCACCCGCTCAGGACGTGTTGAAAGAGCAGGTCGAAAGAGCAGCAAGCAAGACAGTTCTGGGAGACACCACCTTTGCGGTTACGGGAGGCAGCGCGGTCTTCCAACGATGGGTTGCAGGAGATATGTGTCCCATCCATGGCTCCGACAACGTTCTGGAGGTAGGGGTGGAATTTTGGGTTGGCAGAGATGTTGTTAGGGACGTGCTGAGCTGAAGTCCGAAAACCCGAAAAACGCGGGGGTTATTCGCGAAACACCGAAAATGCGGTGGTTAACCGCCAAGTCCCGAAAACGCGGGGGTTATCGGAGCTAAACCCCGAAAATGCGGGGGTTAACTCCGGCGGTACGTAGGTCCGGAGTTCGGGATTTCGGGGGTAGTCCGAGAAGCAAGACAACTCAGCGAAGGGAGGACTTTGGCGAGGCTATTGGCAACGCCCTGGGACCTGATCCGTTGTCCTCTATTTCAGAAGTCCGGGGCATAGGCCCCGGGACTTAGGAAGTACCGGAAAACGCGGTAGTTAAGTACTGGAAAAAGTGGGGGTTAAGCCCCGGAAAATGCGGTAGTTAGCACTGGAAAACGCGGTAGTTAAATACCGGAAAAAGCGGGAGTTAAGTCCCGGAAAAGCGGAGGTTAAAATACCGAAAAATGCGGAGGTAAAGTGAAGTGAAGAAATAGTCGCACGGGTTGTAACACCAGGCTGATAATGTGAGTCTACACTTTGCAATTGTCTCGTTAACACTTTGCAATTGTCTCGTTAGAACGCTGGAAGCGCTCTCCGACATGCCGGACGGATAGGCCAGTTGTGCAAGTGTATAGGAAGATAGCCACCTGCTCCTTTAACGAGACAAACCGGGAGTCTTGATAGCCGATCTCCTCTAGAACCCCCACCAGCTTCTCGAAGACCTCCTTGTGAACGCTCAGCTCCGTCTTGATTCGCTCCGGGTGCCCGTCAAGGAGTTCTTCTAGCCAGGCTGAGCCAGAAAGCGCTGAGGTGTGGTACGGGATTTTCTCATAGTAGACCTTGGTATATAGAGATACAACCTGGCGGACAGATGTGATTATGTGTGAAGCAAGATAGGTATACAGCCGGAGCCGTTGCCGTTTGTTTTGGAGGGGAGGCATGGCGGAAAGGGAGAGAACGCAAAATTATCGATTAAGCGCCCACGCGCGTCGTGCGCGGGGTCGAGCTTGCAAGCGCCGTGACTACTCTATATGGCAGGAGTGACTTAGACGCTCTGTCACCACCCTAGGCGCCCACGCGCAGAATCCGAGCGCAGAATCCGGGTTCTGCGCAGAACCCGGGTATCCGAACAGGCCCTAAGTGGCAGCGTGGAAAGCCCACGCTCACGGGAAGGAAGCTCGCGGTGGGAATCGAGGTTGCTGGTCGGACTCAGTTCCGAGCAATGGTTCAGCCGATGCCACTGAGTGTTGAACGCCGTCTGACTGGCATTGTGGCGGCCTTCATGTGGAACGGGGATAAGCACCCGAGGATCTCAAGGGAGCAACTGTACAGACCGATAGGGGAAGGTGGTGTTAACCTCATTGACCTTGCAGCGAGGAATGACGCCATACACCTGATGTGGCTCAAAACCTATCTTGCGGTTGGGCTGCGCAGGCCACCCTGGGCAAAGATTGCGGATGCGCTCCTTGCACGGGCTGTTGCGTCTGACTCACAGAGTGTTGAGCTGCCGGCGCGTGTCAACACTTTCCTGAAGACATGGTGTGTGAGCACGAGGGCGAAGAACGGACTCCCCAGCTGCCTGAAATCCATGGTCAAGACTGCGGCAAAATACAACGTACAGTGTGACGTGCTGAACCCTGCCAGAGACCTCCGGCAAGACATGCCGATCTGGAGCCACCCTGGGAGGCAGGCGGGGCGCTACACAGAAAACTCGGTGAGCTGCAAGTGCCTGAGGAATAAGCACCACGTCCGGACTGTTGAGCACTGCGAGATGACCGCAAAACGGCTGCATGACTACGCAATAAATCACCATGCGCGAACGACGTGTAATTGTGTGGCGTGCAACTTGGATGAGATACTGGTGCACGAACCCGCACCGATGTGCAAGCGCGGCAGACGGCCTCCTACGAAAATTGGACACAAAGTGGCAGCCCACGAGGAGAGAGAATGATGATGGCCTGACCCTAACGGATGGGCGGAAACGCGCGAACATCACGGCGCGCGCGGAGAGCGGCCGTATAACCTTTGACCCTTCACTCTCCACGACCAGGCCGGTGGGCGAGTGCTTCCGTGTCTTCGTCCCGACGCCCCGGCGAGACGTTCTGCCAGCTGTACGTGCGGCACAGGGCTTTGAAGCCCCACATGAGTCGACGGAGATCTACACGGATGGCTCTGCGGAGGATAATGGGACGGATGGCGCGAGAGCGGGCTCGGGCGCATGGTATGGGGAGGGGGACAACCGAAACGCGTATGAGCGTGTGCCAGGCGATGCACAGACGAACCAGGCTGCTGAGATACATGCGGTGGTCATTGCCCACCGGGCGACACCGCCCTTCGCGCCCATGCACATTGTGAGTGACTCGAAGTATGTGATCAATGGACTCACACTGCATCTCCCGTCGTGGGAGCGACGGGGGTGGATTGGTGTTGCTAACGCGGACGCCTTTGCGAACCTCGCCGGCCTGCTGAGGACCAGGAGTGCTCCCACGACCTTCCGATGGGTTAAAGGCCATAGCGGCGTCCGAGGAAATGAGGAGGCTGACCGCCTGGCGGCGTTGGGAGCGGCTCTCCCGCGCCCGGTACTGCCCGCGCATCTGCCGCCACCTGAACGCTTCGTAGTCAGAGGTGCGGCGTTACTCTACCTAACACAGAGACTTGCGTACCAGGGTGTTCGTAAATGGAACCCGAGTGCGACGCGCCCAGCCTCTGCCCGCTCGCTCGCGAGCATCCAGGGTGCGGTAGGAGGGATATTGGCCGTGCGCCCGACGGAGAGCGCGGTGTGGAGCCTGCTCCAAAAGGACCCTGTTGCGAAAAAAACCCGAGACTTCCTGTGGCGCGCCATACATGACGGTCTTCGGGTTGGGAAGTACTGGATGCACATACCGGGATATGAGCAGCGAGCGAACTGCGACAAGTGTGGCGCCCAGGAGACGGTGGCGCACATACTAAGCGAATGCCGCGTTACTGGACAGCGGCAAGCCTGGGCCCTGGCCAGGGGACTCCTTGCGAAGAAGGACGTCCACCTCCCGAGCGTGTCGCTTGGCCTTGCCCTTGGGGGTCACACAGTGGAAGTGCGTACGGCGGATGGTGAAGCGCGCCAGGGGGCAACCCGCCTGGTACGCATGGTGATGACTGAGACGGCGCACCTGATCTGGGTTCTGAGGTGCGAGCGTGTGGTTGGAGGGCACGAACCGCTGGGAGACCTGGCGGAGGGCGAGTATGTGGCACGAAGGTGGATGCAAGTCCTGAGCCGGCGCTTGGCCCTAGATAGCACGCTAACAAATAAGTGCACGGCGGGCACGCGTGCTTTGAGTGTAACGGCGGTCCAAGCAACATGGGAGCACACACTGGAGGGGCACCTGCAGGAAAAGAGCTTTGGACTGAGTGCAGAGGGGGTTTTAGTGGGTGTAAGAGGCAGCGGCGCGAGACGGACAGAACGAGGCGCGCGGCGGTCGCTCAGAGGGTCGAGACGCGAAGCGAGAAGGAGGGCTGTGTGTTACTGGCGTTGAGAAGACGAGGAAACGAGTCTACAAGGCGGCGCAGTGCGCGTACGGACGAGATTATGTAAGCAGTGTAATGGTGCGCGAAGCGCCCATTACAGTGGGTAGGCCGCTGAGCCTGTACGTGCAGGACCCGGGCTGAACCGCCTGCCGTGCGGAGCACATGCAGTCCCACACTGTAGCACGTACCTGTGCTGCGTGCGTAAAGCATTTCCCCCGTACGGCTGTACGATCACTGCAAAGAGGGCTAGCACCTCGCCGCAATGCAATTGTTATGAAAGGCGCATGCTGCTGCTGCACATAACGAGCACCGTAATAATTAAAAAAAAAAATGAGTATATCTGACTGCCTTCAGGATGCATTTGCTGGGTATGCTATGCCCATAACGACTCAGGAGGCATCTCAGAGGGGCAGGGGCGAGTTTTCTGGCGTCTAGGCTTCTGTTTGGTCTGTGCAGACATATCCAGTATGCCATTACCCATGTTCTAGAGTAACAATTCATCTCTGTATGAACTTCTGCTACATATATCCAGGGATCAGGGATTTCCGGCTCAGGGATTGGAAAACGAGGGATTTCCCACCCCGGGATCAGGTAACCCTAACCTTAGTATCCGTGGATTCGAGGATAGGATATATTAGGGATACGGATACGGATGCCATTGGAGGTATCCGGGGATAGATCCCTGCCATTGCCTAGGCGTAGCCACGACTTGATGCAATGGAAGGCCTGCTCAATGGGATTGAGATCCGGTGAGTAGGGCGGCAGGTAGATGAGCTTGGCACCTATGAAAACTATAGGTTGAGATATGCTCGAGTGAGAAGAGAGGTGACTGACCACATTCATCTACCACAATCCTCCTAATATCCTCATTGTGGTGTATAGCGCAATTGTCCATGACCACCACACTCCTCGGGCCTGGATACCGGTTCAAGAGAGGGGCCTGTATGAGATGAGAAACATGGGCACACTGAGTGAATATGGAGGACGTACCAGGTCATTCTCGACGAAGCTGATGAACTTGGCCTTGTTAACAGAACCTTCAGAAATATCGAGGGCAATAAGGCCGTCGACGGAGAGTGCAGGAAGAACCGAATAGCGTTGCCCACGAATAAACGTTGCACGACGCACACAAGCCTGCCCAATGGGACTCCATCCCTTCCTCCGTTGATTGGTGATGTCGTCGACGCTTGATTCGTCTAGCCAGACAAAGTGGTCCATAGGAATGTCGCCATGCATTGCAATCCAAGTTGCGCGAAGCAGTTCGTCGCGCTCCGCCGCTTCCTTCGCGATCGTCTTGTGACTCGGAGGGAGACGGTGTAGGGTCCGCGAGATGGATGCGAGCGAGACATCTACGCCGCGATCTGTTGCTAGCTTCTCTTGAATCTCGTCGAGGTAAATCGCTGGGTTACCGGCAAGTAGAGAGGTGATGTACTCGACGTCCGGGGTGCTCAAGACGCGAGGCCGTCCTCTAGACTTCAAGGTCTCGGGGGTCGCAATGCTGCCGGTGTTTCGATGGAGAGCGAGGACTTTGTAAACGGCGCGTTCTTTGCAGCCGGCAAGGCGGGAGATTTCTTGGATAGAAGTTCCCTCCTGGCGCCAGGCAACGATCCGCTCGCGGAGCTGGTCTGAGATGCGCGGCCCTCTGGCCATGCGCGGAGCAGTATGAGTCGCGTCCGCGCACGACGCGACCGGACGCGACTTGTCACAACGGTCAATCAGGCGCCGGATACCTACTATATCGGGCTCTGTTTGGTCGGGCCAAACAAAATGGCGCGAAAATGCCGACCTGCACATCATTATGCAAACGACTGTAAGCGCCCACGCGCGTCGCGCGCGCGGGGTCGAGCTTGCAAGCGCCGTGACTACTCTATATGGTAGGAGTGACTTAGACGCTCTGTCACCCCCCTAGGCGCCCGCGCGCAGAATCCGAGCGCAGAATCCGGGTTCTGCGCAGAACCCGGGTATCCGAACAGGCCCTTATGGACTCCCCGGTCATGAATCTGGGGTCAGTTTGGCTCGAAAAGATTTGGTTCGCCTTCCAGGCGAATTGTCGATTTTGCTTGTCCGGGACTGTAGCAACAGCGCGATGGCGAGCCGCGAAATCGCCCAAAGTCCGAGGCGCCGGCTGATAGCACAGCCACCACGCGAGCCGCGCGTGCACGCTCCGGCCGTTGCCGGTCATCAGCGCCTCGGACTTGGGCGATTTCGCGGCTCGCGAGTCGCGCTGCTCTGCCATCCTCCACCTCCTGGCTACCCCTCCGTGGTTATCGCCGCGGTCGGGCCCCTTCCACCCGCCGCTCTGGTGTCTTGCTCGTCCTATCTACCGACATGTGGTCTGGGCGACACTCTCACGGGTGACCAACTCCATGCCGGCGACAACTGGCCTCCTGCGTCCGCCCGGAGCCACCCACCCCCACACGCACGCCAACACCTCCTCTGGCGCGCCCCTCGACCTCCCTGGACGCTTCCCAACCTCCTGAACTGCTTGCCTGGTGTTATATCACCGCGCAGGCGTGTATCGGAGCCGGAAGCGTCCAGTCGTCGCGTTGGCCACGCGGGTGCAGGCGTATGCACCTGCGTACCTCAGCGCCAACGAAGACTTCGATCGGTATGCGAACTGCATGGGTAAACTCGACGTCGAGGTGCGTTCTCAACCAATCGTTGACATGATAGAGGCTGATCTGTATACCAGGTTTCGTTCCGCCACAAGCTCGGCGCGATGGGCAGCTGCGACGGACGCTCCGGCAAGGTCTCCGGGATCGTGGCTGGCATGGTCGTGGCGCCGAGGTCGCATGGACGCTGAAACGTCGACCGTCGACCGTTGACCGTTGACCGTTCTAGTTGAACCTCAAAGTTCTCCTTCCCCCTACCCATCTCGAGTACGACATCTCCACAGCGCCATGACGGGCTGCTTGATCGATACGCTCTGAGAGACGTCGGCGAGCATGCCTCGAGCGCCATGATCGTGGCAGACGTACCATCCGATCGTTCTCGACACCTCTTCACGTTTTGTTGAGAGGTGCGCAGGCGAGCTTGCGCATGCGATGTGGTTACACTGATATATACCTCAGTTATATGGCGCGCAAGTTCGTCTACGCAGCCGGCGGGACAATTGTCTTCGCATGCCTCACCCTCTGCCTGTGGCTCGACACCTGGGGCACCCACTCGCGCGAGCTTACCGCATTCG
>KQ464133.1:92650-104725 GCA_001304625.1 Trametes sp. AH28-2
AACCTGCGAGGTTTGACCCGCGCACGCCGATGCGCCCGCGGCGATCGCGCGGAAGCCCCTCGGAGAGGAAGGATGGCGGCCGGTAATGGAGCGTGCCTGGCCGCGCTTGAGCGTCGCAATAGGGGCGTGCATCGCGCGGAGGAGGTGCATGGTCACGCTCTCGCCCGCGGTTGGCTGAGGAGGGGGAGCGGTGAGCAAGAGCGAGACGAGGCGCCGCGAGACGAGCATGAGCAACCTACGCGTTCTGCACCGCACGGTTAGTACACAGCACAACAGATGGAAGCCGGAGGGGAAGCGGATGCACATTTGCCGCAGGCGTGCCTGATGCCGCTCTGTGCTCAGAAGGTGTTCGTCCTTGGACGTGGAGAGACACGCGTATAGACGCGGGTAGAGCGGGAGGACGATGCGGTCGCGGAACGAGACGAGTGCGATGGCGCGCACATCGATCTGGGTGCTCGAGGATGAGGACAGGAGGACGTTCGTGCCCTTGCCGTTCTGCGCTGCCGTCGGCGTCCCGGGACGCTGCGCCTTCGAGAGCAGTACAGCGAGGAGAGAATGGGGTCAGTTTGCAGTGGGAGGAGCGACTACAGGAAAGTCGCGTGCAAGCAAACTAGATGGAGCAAGGGAATATGGCGGACGTACCCCTTGAAGACACGGGAGAATCTGCGTCCAGAACGAAACCCAAAGTTCGACGACGCGCGAGACGAGCTTCGAGTTGAGCGTGACCATTCCGGCCAAGATGAACTCACGCTTGTCGTGCTCAAGGGTCGCGACGGCCTTGCCGGGCGCGGCGGAGACGACAGTCTGTAGATGGTGTTTCACGAGCTGGTTGAGGTTCTCTCTATGGAGCAGCTCGTGTCATGGCGCTGTCCTGCACCCTGCACGACAAGACTGTTGACGATTACTCATATTGGCACGCGCAGCGGCTCCTCGTTGAAGAGCGGCAGCACCAGGGCATGTCCACAGGCTCTCCGCGGCGAGCGCAGCGGCAGTAACCGAGCCGGCCCCATGCGGTGGAGTCATGTGCGAGGCCAGGGTGTTGTTCGAGGGCGTCGCAGAGAGCGAAGGGGCGAGCGCGAGGGAGGGGAGGTGGGCGTGTAGGTGCCAAGCCGGTGCATCTCGCGCGAGACGAGCTTGGAGCCATATGTGCGCGCCGAGGAGGCCTGTACGCGAGGGAGAGTGTAGAGTGTTAGTTTCGGCGAGCGAGGGGTGGGCGAGGGAAGAGAAGCAGAGAGCGCAGGTCGGTGCAGAGGCGGTGAGGGACGCATGCGCTCTTGCTCCGCAATGCCCTGCGTGAGCATACGCTACGCATCATTGATCTCATACGATTTGAGACCTATGAGACTCGTGCAGGTACTACTGGAAGGCGTTGGTGCAGTAACGTTGGCGAACTTCGCGCGTATGTCGGACGTAGATCAGAGTTCCAGCGCTTGGACGCTGTCCCGACGCCGAGATGCCGACGCCGTTCTCCAGCGAAGACGGCGCCGCCCGTCCCACTCGCTCGCTGCGTGCGCGCACATATTAGCAGTTGCGCCGTATACACACGAGTCTAGGACACCGCTCACCGTCATGTCGATATGTTCACTGGTAGCAGCAGCCGGCGGCGTGGCGCGGCGCAGGATGTGCGTGTGTAGGAGCTGAGCTGTATGAGTCGCGGCCGGGTACTGCCTGGAGATGTGAGTGCGCAATTCCCGCACAGCGAATGGTACCCACCCGAGACATCTAGGGACCTCGGAGACCCGCCCGCCTCGCCATGGACCACGACCCGTCGCTGGGAGGCGACTCGCTGCTCGAACCCGACACAGAACGACTCCAGAGGCCCTGGGAGCCGACCCAGAAGGCAGGAGCGCGTGCAGCCCCGCGCCGGAATGCGTCGCAAAGACCGTCTGCCGCACTGTCGCCGCCCGCCCACCCGCCTCGAGTTCGGTGTGTACGCCGCAATCTACGTCACGGCGCTACCCTAACAACCTCGCGCCACGCCCAACCTCTCGTCTCCTGCCCGCCATGACTAGCCGACGCCGACGACTTGAATGTGTGCGGGGGCGCATCTGCGCGTCGTCATTGTGCGTCATGCTCCTTCAAGAACTCCCTCGCGTGCCTTTTCGCTTCCTCGGACGCGCGCGGGTCTGAGTCACACAGATACATCGCGGACAGCATCACAATGAGAAGGTGTGGAACCCACTGTGCAAAGCGGCCTTGGATCCGGTGATGACGCGCGTTTCGTGCTCATCTGCGCTCAAACCTTCGGTCTGCACGCTCTCGGCCTCGAGGATCTCGCGTGCGTGCTTCTTCGCCTCCTCGCTTGTGCGTGGGTCTACCGGGCCGTTCAGCATTCTGCCACCCATATACAAGGGAAGAGATACGGACTGTTCAAAGGAGCCTTTTACCCGCCGAGGACGTGGTTCTTGTGTTGCTGAGAGGCGTCGGAGGACTCGCTTGGTGAGACGGTCAGCTCCTCGATGCGTTCCGAGACGTGCTCCTTGGCTTCCTCCCAGGACTTCAGGCTGTGCAGGGTGGCTTCCAGACCACCGATGACCCGGTTCTCTGTGTGCGTAGGATGAGACACGACCGTGGGTATGTATAGTGTGACCGAGACAGCCAACGTACGGTTGGTGTCCTTGACATTGATGGTCGCGAACGTCCGAAGACTGTTGCGCGCGGAGGGGTGAAGGACAAAAAGCGTCAAAGAAAGGCGTGAGGCAAACATGGTGGTTGGACAGGAAGAGGGATGGGGCACGGTGCAGCGTTCTGCCTCTCAGCGGCGATGTCGGACGCAATGACGTCAAGGAAATGAGCCGCATGCGTCTACTCGTACTCGCTCGCGTTGGGACGGAAATCGATCGAGGGTCCCGGATCGGGGAGAACATAGTCTCGCGACACGCAGAGATACCGTATCCTATACGTTGCAAGAGTATCTTGATCTACACATATGGTGCGTATGGTCTTGTACAGATATTAGTATCCTGTCAGAGCCGTGAACACTTCCTACCACCACAAGCTAAAGCAATAATCAACTCACCAGGGTATGTGCGCAAGGCTTTCACCCCGCTCAGTCACTGCCATCCAAGCCCTGAACAACGTCCTCCAGCTTCTTCCGTACGCTGTCCACGCGCGCCCCCTACTTGTCCACCGCGTCCGTGTGCAGCAGCCTTAGCGCCGCCCGCGCCTCGCGCGAGAACTCCAGCGACCGCTGCACGCTCTGCTCCACCGCAGGGTTGCCGCCCCCTTGTGAGGAGGGCGGCCCGGGGGGGGGAGGCGGCATTCGGGGGGAGCACGACGCAATCATCGGAGGAGGGAGGCACGATCGAGGTCGGAGGCGCGGAGGAGGGCAAGATCGCGCAAGGTCGAGCTGAGCGGGAGCGGGTGTACGGCTTTGCGGGCGGGGTTTTGCGGGTGTAGAGTTTGCGCGCGGGAGGCAGCGGAGTATATTGAACAAGCTAGCAGGCTGGTGGTGGATGCGAGTAAACAAGAAGAGGCCAAACGCTCGTCGGGCTCTGCGGTACGAGGTGGGCGCTTCTTGACTTGGCCGTTGGACTCGGACGGCCATGTCCCTCATCCAGCCCGTCGACCTCTCCTACGGTAGATGTAGACGGCTGAAAGCTGATGTTGTCTAGGAGCTGCCCGCGCATATCGCGCGTACGGCTGACCTCCCATGTCTCACAACGTCTTACCAAGAGTCGCGGTAAACCATGCGACCACTTCAAGTTCCAGCTCGAGCTTTCCAGGACATCGCAGCGTAGACCGGCGTTTTTAGCGCAGGAGCTTCACCTCGTTGAGCACAAGCGATGACTCTGGAACCTCCAGCGACGGCGCGCTCGACGACTGTTCGGCTTCTCCAGACCGAGAACCGAGGCACACCTCCATAATCCGCAAGCATACCCGTACGGCTACCTCTACGCTCGACCCCGCTCTTCTCACCAAATCCGACTACATTCCCAGTATCAGCAAGCAACACAACATTGTCTACATCTCCCAGCCCACACCCGTGTCCTCTGACCCAAAAATCCTCGGCAACTCCTCACTAAGCGCCCGTTGCGCCCGCCTGCTGCTACCCCACCTCTGCTTCAAGCACCTTCCCGCACCCCGCTTCCCTCCAGATGTCCACGGCTTCCTCTGCTACCACCGCGCCCCCACTCTCCGGCGACGTCCGCTTCCGCGTTACCACAACGCCTCGCCTCTTTCGCCACATGGCACGACCTGCGCGAGCCCACCTGCGGCCTCGTCCAGCGCATCCCCCTCCTGCGCATCGGGCACACGCCCAGCTCAGCGCTCCGCGCGCGCCTCCTCGCCGACGGGCTCGTCCAGTGTCGATTCACCTCCCCATACCTGCGAAATTCGAGACAGAGCGAGTAACGGGGGCCACACACACACACCTTTTCATGGCCCACCTCTTCTGCAATGGTGCTAGTGTCGAAGGAGTTGATCCCCCTGCTATATATTCTCGTTTTCTGCCTCCCAACTCGGATGCTGCCCTCCCTCCAATCCGTACTGCGGGCCTCTCGCGTGCACTGCCAACGCGCCGCATCGACTCGCTTGCGCGTCCCACTGCTGTCCGCGCCTTCATACACGGCGTTGGTACTGCCTGTCGCGCCGCGCGTTAGCGGAAAGAGGCCGACACCGCACATGTCTGCCATAGCGCCAGGACACTAACTTGGGAAGTGGTTCGAGCTATGGCGCGCTATGTAGATGGACACGCCAAGCGTCCCGTGAGTAAGGGCGTAGAGCAGACAATAAAGCGTCCGAGCGTCCTGCACAACTGATGAGTGGATGAGATACAGCGAGCAAGGGGGCTTGCCTGGAAGCTTGCAACGGTGATCACAAGCCGCGATAGTCGTCGACTCCCGTCGTCGCGAAGCTCGAGCTGTGAGCGTAGTCCTTCAGTTTGTTGTACAAGGTGGAATCTACGCGTCTTAGTCAGTCCCCAATCGCTTGCCTCTACCTACTCCCTACATTTTGCGCCAAAGGACATTCAAGTTGAGTGCAGCGAACCCGTGGAGATGTCGTCATGGTCTTCTCGGACGCCCAGGAGCTCGGTGGTCTGCGACGATGGGGACGCAAAGACGGCCGAGATAGCATCGCCGCGATCTGCGCAATCGCAGGGCCCATGACTTCGTCTTGCGCGGCGCAGAGTAGAAGACGCGTATAGCACCCGAGGTGTGTTCGCGTACGAGTTGAAAGCTCCGGGTCGGGGTGCCAATATTGGCGAGTACTTGAACGAGGGCGGCAGACAGCCTCGCCTTGAATGGCCTAGATCATCTTTGAACCGCGTACCCGTCGTCTCGGCCTTGCTACTGTCCCAGCGCGTGTATAATCCATTGTACCGCGATTTGTACTTTACATACTCTTACAACCACGTACCATGTGAATGTCATCGATCGTGCGCTTTCCGCGGTCTGAGCGCGGCGAACATCAGAAGTCGTCCCGGCCCGCATCGAGGACCTACCCACCGACCATCACTCGACGCGCCGCATCTTCGCCGGCCGTTCGCTCTCGCCCGTGGGGGAGCTCCGCTTGCGCCCCCCGCGCAACTGCACGAGGCGCTTCTTGAGCTGCTTCCGCTCGCGATCTGCAATCCATGCCGCCGCTTTCGCCAAGCGAGACATAATCAGCCATTCCGTCGCTTTGGCTTGCACCTCGCTCACCTCCTTGACATTGCCGTCCTCCATCATGGCATCCAGCGGGCGCGTCCACAACTCTGCCTCGTTCGCGTGTTCCAGCTGTTCCGCGCGCTTCTCTTCCACTGTACGCTGCAGCTCTGAGATTCGATCCACGACTTGCTGTTCTTCTTCGTCGTGATCGGCCCCGGACTCCTCGCTGGCCCCATCGAGGCTACCTTCGACTGCGCCAGTGTTCACCGGTTCTTCGCCGAGCTCCTGGGTCTGCCCAACGTCGATATGCAGCGGCGTAGCAGGGGCTTCCGACGGGTACTGCAGCTCGCCGATTGTGGAGGACGGCGTGGATGGGCGGGCCGTCAGGTTGTCATCTGCGACATGTTCTACCTGCTCCGCGCGACTGTCCGACCCGGTTTCCTCGGCGTGTCCGCTCCGCACCATGGGGATTGAGGGGCGCGCGGGAACCTCCATCTCGTCGACGCCGTGTGTGATGGTGTATGAGTCGCCCTCGGGAATTTGAAGGGCGTGCGTGGGATGCGCCTCGACCTCTGGGATGGCCCAGGTGACGCGGCGCCTTGGACGCGCGGGCCATACCGCCTCCACTGCGCCTTCGTCGACGGACTGGATGTCGTGGTCGAAGAATTCCACTAACTCCTGGATGGCTTGCACCGCACCGGACGGGTTGTCCTTGCACCCATCGGAATGCCGCACCAGCTGCATCTCGCTCGCAAGCTGGATCTCGTCCGCGCCGTTCGCGGCGGAGTCGCAGAGATCCTCGGATCCTTGCAGCCCGCTCGCTGCACGGGGGCTCGGGGGCTCCGGGGCAACCTTGTTCCCGCTCGCCGGGTCGGAGGAGGACGAGTCTTCGACCTGCGTGTCGTTCGCGCCTTCCGCGGAGTTCTTGCCGATCTCCTCGAGTGCTTGTACGCCGCTCGCTGCACGGTTGCTCCGCGACTCCTGCGCGACGTTGTTGTCGCTCGAGCCATCGGACGATGAGGAGTCCTCGATCTCGTCGATGTTGTTGGCGCCCGAGGCGTCGGAGGCGACATCCTCGTTCTCGTCGTCCTCGGCATCGGAAGCTGAGGCGTCCTCGATCTCGTTGATGTTGTTGGCGCCCGAGGCCTCGGAAGCGACATCCTCGTCCTCGTCGTCGTCGCTCCCGCTCTCAGTGGCAGAGGAGGACGAGTCGCGCACGCGGAGACGTTGCAGACGTATGGACTGGCGGCACCTCGGGGGGTCGATTCTTGGGACGACGTCGATGTCGCTCGAAGCTGAGGATGAGGACGAGTCGATGTCGTTTACAGCTTGCACGCGAATGGTGCGGCGGCCATTCGGGACGAGATTGAGATCGCTCGTGGCGTCGTCAGACGCGTATTCTGCTTCGTGGTCAGGAGAGGGATGCCTTCCCAATTCTGCGAACTCACCTGCTTCGCCTTTGTCCTCGTTGCGATCCTGCACCTCCTCCTCCTCGTCCGACGCCCCTTCTGCTTCTTCGTTAGAAAAGCGATCCGTGTCACTGGTTAGACAAGGGATGCATTCCAAACAAGTGGGAACTCACCGTCTTCGCCTTTGTCCTCCTCGATCTCCTCCTCCTTCTTCTCGTCGTCCGACGCCCCTTCTGGTTCGTGGTTAGAGAATGGATCCGTTTGAAAGTCTTCATACTCACCGGCGTCCCCTTGCTTTCCCTCAGCCTCCTCCTCGTTCTCCTCCTCGCTCTCCGCCTGGTTCTCGTCCAGCTCGAATTGCGAGCACGTCATACTGACCTCTGATTCTGGTGGGCTCACAGGCGGAGCCTCCGCTGTGTCTCCTAGCGCCTCCCGGATCGTTTGTAACCAGGATCTCGGTGCCAGCCTCCCCAGGCGCTTCCCAGTCGACAGCGTCGCCTGAGCCATTGCTGCACACGCATCAGGAGTTCAGCAAGCGAAGATGGCCGTGCTCTCCATGTACTTACTGGTCACCCAGGAGCATGAGACGCGCCCTGAATCGAGGTCGAAGCAAGTCCCGCACTGCAGAGTGTCCCCTCGGGCATAATCGCACGTCAGGTTGTATTTCCTGCACCTCGCACACCTCTTCTTCCGCCTCCGGTCCCAGAGCACGAAGACCTTCTTTGTGTCGCCGCCGGAGAGCTTTAGGAACTTCATGCGTCGTTTGGCCATGGCACCAGAGAGCAACGGGCGATAAGCTGGGGACGTGGTCGCAGTGAGGAAGAGCCCAAACGCTTACTCCCGGCACGTTCCTCGTAGTTAAACTTAATTAGAGTTTCAACCTGCTGCGGCAGAGTTCAAGTTAGCGGGGTGCACTTCAGCCTAACTCACGCGCCGACGCGTTCACGTCATATGATCGCGTTCACGCGCCCCATCTCAATAAATGCGTATCAAGGTCGAGCTGAGCGGGAGCGGGTGTACGGCTTTGCGGGCGGGGTTTTGCGGGTGTAGAGTTTGCGCGCGGGAGGCAGCGGAGTATATTGAACAAGCTAGCAGGCTGGTGGTGGATGCGAGTAAACAAGAAGAGGCCAAACGCTCGTCGGGCTCTGCGGTACGAGGTGGGCGCTTCTTGACTTGGCCGTTGGACTCGGACGGCCATGTCCCTCATCCAGCCCGTCGACCTCTCCTACGGTAGATGTAGACGGCTGAAAGCTGATGTTGTCTAGGAGCTGCCCGCGCATATCGCGCGTACGGCTGACCTCCCATGTCTCACAACGTCTTACCAAGAGTCGCGGTAAACCATGCGACCACTTCAAGTTCCAGCTCGAGCTTTCCAGGACATCGCAGCGTAGACCGGCGTTTTTAGCGCAGGAGCTTCACCTCGTTGAGCACAAGCGATGACTCTGGAACCTCCAGCGACGGCGCGCTCGACGACTGTTCGGCTTCTCCAGACCGAGAACCGAGGCACACCTCCATAATCCGCAAGCATACCCGTACGGCTACCTCTACGCTCGACCCCGCTCTTCTCACCAAATCCGACTACATTCCCAGTATCAGCAAGCAACACAACATTGTCTACATCTCCCAGCCCACACCCGTGTCCTCTGACCCAAAAATCCTCGGCAACTCCTCACTAAGCGCCCGTTGCGCCCGCCTGCTGCTACCCCACCTCTGCTTCAAGCACCTTCCCGCACCCCGCTTCCCTCCAGATGTCCACGGCTTCCTCTGCTACCACCGCGCCCCCACTCTCCGGCGACGTCCGCTTCCGCGTTACCACAACGCCTCGCCTCTTTCGCCACATGGCACGACCTGCGCGAGCCCACCTGCGGCCTCGTCCAGCGCATCCCCCTCCTGCGCATCGGGCACACGCCCAGCTCAGCGCTCCGCGCGCGCCTCCTCGCCGACGGGCTCGTCCAGTGTCGATTCACCTCCCCATACCTGCGAAATTCGAGACAGAGCGAGTAACGGGGGCCACACACACACACCTTTTCATGGCCCACCTCTTCTGCAATGGTGCTAGTGTCGAAGGAGTTGATCCCCCTGCTATATATTCTCGTTTTCTGCCTCCCAACTCGGATGCTGCCCTCCCTCCAATCCGTACTGCGGGCCTCTCGCGTGCACTGCCAACGCGCCGCATCGACTCGCTTGCGCGTCCCACTGCTGTCCGCGCCTTCATACACGGCGTTGGTACTGCCTGTCGCGCCGCGCGTTAGCGGAAAGAGGCCGACACCGCACATGTCTGCCATAGCGCCAGGACACTAACTTGGGAAGTGGTTCGAGCTATGGCGCGCTATGTAGATGGACACGCCAAGCGTCCCGTGAGTAAGGGCGTAGAGCAGACAATAAAGCGTCCGAGCGTCCTGCACAACTGATGAGTGGATGAGATACAGCGAGCAAGGGGGCTTGCCTGGAAGCTTGCAACGGTGATCACAAGCCGCGATAGTCGTCGACTCCCGTCGTCGCGAAGCTCGAGCTGTGAGCGTAGTCCTTCAGTTTGTTGTACAAGGTGGAATCTACGCGTCTTAGTCAGTCCCCAATCGCTTGCCTCTACCTACTCCCTACATTTTGCGCCAAAGGACATTCAAGTTGAGTGCAGCGAACCCGTGGAGATGTCGTCATGGTCTTCTCGGACGCCCAGGAGCTCGGTGGTCTGCGACGATGGGGACGCAAAGACGGCCGAGATAGCATCGCCGCGATCTGCGCAATCGCAGGGCCCATGACTTCGTCTTGCGCGGCGCAGAGTAGAAGACGCGTATAGCACCCGAGGTGTGTTCGCGTACGAGTTGAAAGCTCCGGGTCGGGGTGCCAATATTGGCGAGTACTTGAACGAGGGCGGCAGACAGCCTCGCCTTGAATGGCCTAGATCATCTTTGAACCGCGTACCCGTCGTCTCGGCCTTGCTACTGACCCATCGGAATGCCGCACCAGCTGCATCTCGCTCGCAAGCTGGATCTCGTCCGCGCCGTTCGCGGCGGAGTCGCAGAGATCCTCGGATCCTTGCAGCCCGCTCGCTGCACGGGGGCTCGGGGGCTCCGGGGCAACCTTGTTCCCGCTCGCCGGGTCGGAGGAGGACGAGTCTTCGACCTGCGTGTCGTTCGCGCCTTCCGCGGAGTTCTTGCCGATCTCCTCGAGTGCTTGTACGCCGCTCGCTGCACGGTTGCTCCGCGACTCCTGCGCGACGTTGTTGTCGCTCGAGCCATCGGACGATGAGGAGTCCTCGATCTCGTCGATGTTGTTGGCGCCCGAGGCGTCGGAGGCGACATCCTCGTTCTCGTCGTCCTCGGCATCGGAAGCTGAGGCGTCCTCGATCTCGTTGATGTTGTTGGCGCCCGAGGCCTCGGAAGCGACATCCTCGTCCTCGTCGTCGTCGCTCCCGCTCTCAGTGGCAGAGGAGGACGAGTCGCGCACGCGGAGACGTTGCAGACGTATGGACTGGCGGCACCTCGGGGGGTCGATTCTTGGGACGACGTCGATGTCGCTCGAAGCTGAGGATGAGGACGAGTCGATGTCGTTTACAGCTTGCACGCGAATGGTGCGGCGGCGATTCGGGACGAGATTGAGATCGCTCGTGGCGTCGTCAGACGTGTATTCTGCTTCGTGATCAGACGAGGGATGCCTTCCGCAATTCTGCGAACTCACCTGCTTCGCCTTTGTCCTCGTTGCGCTCCTGCTCATTCTCCTCCTCGTCTGACGCCCCTTCTGCTTCTTCGTTAGAAAAGCGATCCGTGTCACTGGTTAGACAAGGGATGCATTCCAAACAAGTGGGAACTCACCGTCTTCGCCTTTGTCCTCCTCGATCTCCTCCTCCTTCTTCTCGTCGTCCGACGCCCCTTCTGGTTCGTGGTTAGAGAATGGATCCGTTTGAAAGTCTTCATACTCACCGGCGTCCCCTTGCTTTCCCTCAGCCTCCTCCTCGTTCTCCTCCTCGTTCTCCGCCTGGTTCTCGTCCAGCTCGAATTGCGAGCACGTCGTACTGACCTCTGATTCTGGTGGGCTCACAGGCGGAGCCTCCGCTGTGTCTCCTAGCGCCTCCCGGATCGTTTGTAACCAGGATCTCGGTGCCAGCCTCCCCAGGCGCTTCCCAGTTGACAGCGTCGCCTGAGCCATTGCTGCACACGCATCAGGAGTTCAGCAAGCGAAGATGGCCGTGCTCTCCATGTACTTACTGGTCACCCAGGAGCATGAAACGCGCCCTGAATCGAGGTCGAAGCAAGTCCCGCACTGCAGAGTGTCCCCTCGGGCATAATCGCACGTCAGGTTGTATTTCCTGCACCTCGCACACCTCTTCTTCCGCCTCCGGTCCCAGAGCACGAAGACCTTCTTTGTGTCGCCGCCGGAGAGCTTTGGGAACTTCATGCGTCGTTTGGCCATGGCACCAGAGAGCAACGGGCGAAAAGCTGGGGACGTGGTCGCAGTGAGGAAGAGCCCAAACGCTTACTCCCGGCACGTTCCTCGTAGTTGAACTTAATTAGAGTTTGAACCTGCTGCGGCAGAGTTCAAGTTAGCATTGTGCACTTCAGCCTAACTCACGCGCCGACGCGTTCACGTCATATGATCGCGTTCACGCGCCCCATCTCAATAAATGCGTATCGCGCGGGGCCCCGCCGTCGCTCAACATAACCCTGCGCCGGCGTGTTCTCCTCGCGCGGGAGCGTGTTCTCCTCGCGCGCGCGTGTGTTCTCCACCCGCGCGGCCGCGCGCGACCGTGTGCTCCTCGCGCGCGACGGTGTCCTCATCGCGCGCGACCGTATGCTCCTCGCGCGCGACCGTGTGCTCCTCGCGCGTGACCGTGTGCTCCTCGCGCGCGACCGTGTGCTCCTTGAATTCACCCTCATACACTATTGTAGTCACTACTACACCCCTTCATTCGTTGTACAACTTCTGCGCACGTTCGCGTTAGATGTAATCAGCTGCCGCGCACCGCAATACGCACCAGTGGCTCATGCTCCAGGCGCGCTCGACGTCCTCTTGCGATTCCCGATCTGTGGCATGTAACCTGCTTGATTGACTTATCACAGTATATTCGCCCTGTTCGAGGT
>LJJJ01000234.1:0-90602 GCA_001304625.1 Trametes sp. AH28-2
ATGATCGTTGCTCAATTGTCTCGCTTCTGTCGATTCTCTAGGTCATGGCCTGTGCCGTTGGGTTGGGCGCATTTATCCTGCGCTTCTACCGCGCCAATGGCACTCAGCACTGGGGCTCATCGCGGGTGGAGGGGGAGTTTTTGTTCTGTTCTCATGCGAGTATATAACAGTCCTCCGCCAGTAGGCAGGCATCCACATCAATGTGGGCATCCACGTTGGGGTGGGCATCCGCCGGGTGTGCAGGAGTAGGACAGCAGGCTTAGAACGCTTTGCTCGAGTCATCTGTTCTGGGTCGTGTGTTCTGTTCATACCTTATGTCACGTCCGCAGAGGGGCTCAAGAGGTTTGTGGCAGACATGGTGTCTTTGACGGGATGTGCAATGAGAAACTTCTACTGTACCTCCGTGTTCTTTTGTCTTCCGCACGCCTGGGGGAAGGCGTGGGAAAAACAAGATGGTGGTGGTACAGAGTCAAGGAGCCCCCCCCTCTCCCCTAGTTCGTTCGCTCCTTCTCCTCGACCCCCACTTTCTCCGCTCGGTACACTGGAGGTGGGCTATGCCACCCACTGTCCATCTCTCAGGGGCTTTGGGGCCGTAAGAGCCCCAGAAGCTGCGCTCTCCATGATTTGGTTTCAAGGGATTCTTGTACACCTCAACCTGCTCTGGAGATGACAGTCTCGTCCTTGAAGCTCACAATGTCGTCCTTGACGAAATGTAGCACTGCTGCACACGATGGCGAAGTCCTCGACCGAAGTACAACCATTGCATTGCATCAAACATGGTACTATTAAGAAGGGTCCGTACAAATGCCACCGTCCGTTTCGAATCGTTCGTAAGGTCCGTAAAAGTCCGTAGTACAAGTTCGTAGAGTGTTCATCATCTCTGTACCAGGGTTCGGCTGCATCAGCACCTGGTCACCTGGTCCAGGTCAGCATGGCGTCTACTGCTGCGTTGTGCTGCAGGATGTAAAGGGCTTACCTCAGAGACCGCACTGGGAAGCAGCCACCTGCGTCGCCGTGGCGTCGATCCGTCCGAGCTGTTGCGCCTGCCCGTTCGTGAGCGTGTTCATTGCGCCGAGCGCGATGTTGAACCCGGCGTCGGCGTGGTCGACCGCGAGCACGTTGATGCTCCGCCCGTTGAACGTCAGCTGCCAGCACGTTCCGCACTGTGCGCTGTTCCAGCCGCCGACCGCGGCCGCGCCGCCGATGTTCGGGAAGTGCGGAAGCGAGCTGAACGTGGAGAAGCCCTTGGTGAGCAGCCCGTTCGGGCCGTCGGAGCACGCGACGGTCGCGAGGCTGCTGGACCCGTTGTCGTACGCCTCGTCGTACGAGACGGTGACGCCGAGCGCGGAGGGGATGAAGAGCGCGAGGGCGGCGAAGGCGAGGGTCTTGAACTGCATGGCGAACGTGAGGGTGAGTGCGCGGATGAGTACGCTGAGGATGAGAAGCTGCTGGACGTGCTGCTGAAGGACAGATGGCCGTCGCTGTCTCTTTTATATGCACGACGCTACCTCTGAGTACTTGGGGCCGTCCGCCCCGACCCCGACGGCTTGACGCTGTGTGAAGTCGTTCTTGATGTCGGTTGACTGTACACGGCATCGAGCTGCGTCCTGTGACCATGATGCACGCACCGACATGGCTTCCTCCGTATCTAGAAGCATCCCATGACGGGAAAACCTCTCCCTTATCCCTCCTCATGCCGCCGGCAAGCCCTTCGCTGGCTGTCCGCATCACGGTCATGGTCCCCCGAAATGGGTCTGTGTCCGCGCATGCACGACGCGTAGGCCTCTTCAGGCCTCTTCACGAATATTCTGGTGGCCGGTTGGAGGCCGGTTCATCCCAATATACCGTTGAGGCCCAGGGAGGGAAGCTCCACTATCTCGTGGAACGAAGAGACTTCCGTCGTCTTGGGCTCGCGCGGTCACCGCGTTGTGCTGCTATAGGAAGCCCAGACAGCTCAACGAGCACTTCGAACCCGATGACCGCGCGCGCCGAGTTCTCCCGTCCTTCACGTCCTCAATCTCAATGTTACGTTGACGTTGACAGCTTGCCCTGTTTTTCTTGGACTTTGTGACTGCAATAACTAGCGGAAGACTGATTCGAGACTTTGATACCTAAGATGGGCTTACGGTGCCACGCAACCGCAACGCGCGGTTATCTTCTTCTCACTACGTGGTGTACTTTGCGGCCCCAGGTCCATATCTTGCATCCGGAATAGGACCGAGCTATCGAGTTATGTTTGCGCCATCTCCCAGAGGGTGAGTCCTACAGGCACATTTGGCAGTCACCAGTCACTGTCTGCTGGGAGTAAGCCTCGAAGTTGGGCATCTCCACCATGTTGACTTCTCTGCTTTGGGCGACTGACTCGCATTTGGCCGGCACCCGCCGTTGCTAGATGCGATGGCTTGCTCGCAGATACGCACGCTTCTAATGCGGCCCAGTGCTCTGAAACTGAATAGCACCTGGCTCCTCATACAGTCCGAGCAAATCAAGCCGCGTTGTATGGCAGCTGGCCA
This sequence comes from Trametes sp. AH28-2, assembly GCA_001304625.1. Lineage (NCBI taxonomy): Eukaryota > Fungi > Basidiomycota > Agaricomycetes > Polyporales > Polyporaceae > Trametes > Trametes sp. AH28-2. The sequence goes on from LJJJ01000234.1 coordinate 2,514, forward strand.
GTACGAGTAGCCTTTCGACAACAACGCTCAGCGTTGCATAAAAATGGCGGCCAGGTCTTGTAGAATGGTGTGGAACATCGCAGTCTCCCGGGAAGTTTCGTTGCCGCTGAGGTCTAATACTCTTGGTACGGGTCTTGCGAACATATGACCTCGTAGAGCCGCGATTGCGTCACTCTCATACAGCCTCCGGGAGTATATACACAGTGCGATGCTGCTGACCCATACACTCATCTACAGTACACACTTTCCGAAGGTGAACTCTGATAGTCAAAGCACATGTCAGGCAGATATAGCGTCGCTATTGCAGGCGGAACGGGTCGCTTGGGTACGTTCATTCCATTCATGACAAAACGTTGACTAACGGCGCGCTCTTCAGGATACGAGATCAGCAACATCTTCCTCGACGAGTTCCGCACCTCGTTTCCTACCGTCCGGATCCTCACCCGCGATCCGTCTACCGCGCGAGCACAGGAGCTCGCGGAGAAAGGCGCGATCCTCCAAGTGCTCGACGCAGACAACATCGCGCAGTCTCTCACAGACGCGTTCGCACACGTCGACGTCGTGATCAACGCGCTCAACGTCACCGCGCCGAAGGAGCTGAAGAAGCAGGTCGCAGAGGCGGCCGTGAACAGCGGCGCGAAGGTGTACTTCTTGAGCGAGTTCGGCGTGTACGTCGCCCTTCCAGAGAGGAAGTGACACGCTGATCACTTATGATGCGCACAGTGACCACAGGGCGAATGACTTCCCGGGGTACGACCATCACGACTGGGACGTGAAGCGGGAGCTTGCAGCGCATGCCCGCGAGCTCGCGCGCGGAACACTGACCCAGGTCATCGCGGTCTACACCGGCCTGTTCACGGAACTATCCCTGAACGTACGTCTATCTCACTAGTCAGCGCCCAATGACTAAAGCACTAATGCGCACGACAGCCATTCCGTGAGTGGACGCAATCTTTCAAGGGAGGGCTGATTGACAGCTGACGATACTCTCCGAAGTGGGCTTCGATATCGAGAACAACACCTTCACCTCATTCGGTCCGCCTACGCAGAGGGTCACCTTCACTTCCAAAGCGGACGTAGGCAGGGCGCTCGCGCGACTCGCCACCCTGTCTCTGGAGCCGCTCACTGCGGGCAAGGTCCCCGACGAGCTGCGGATATCGGGGGATGCTGTGAGCTACGAGGAGGTGCGTGACCTGATCGCCCAGAGCAAGGGCGTGCAGAAGGGAGAGACGAAGAGCGAGGACCTGGAGAGGCGCAAGAATCAGCTGCGCGAGACACCGGGCTCGCATGTCGTCGAGTACATTCGGTGAGTATGTTATCGTGTCTGAGGGGCTGGGGAGCTCATCGAATGTGGCAGGGTGCTCATGGGAGAGGGCAAGCTGGACTTCTCGGATGACAACGCGAACAGCTTGGTGAACCCGGCGGATGCGTTCTGGAAGTGGAAGTCGGTAGCCGAGCAGGTGCGCAGTGCTTGATGTGAACCCCCAGGCTACCTCTTTGTACAGTACCCACACCACTCTCAGTGTGTCAGGCCAAAATACCTGGATTCCTTGCGGATGCTCGTTTGTCCGATTGGTATACCATCGCTACTCTACTTGGCCTCCACCTCCGTATCCCACTGCACGTCGATCACACAGTGAGAATATCGGAGAAGAAGTCGCTCGTGCGCTTGTGATTCAGGTGTGCTTCCTCACTAGACCTCCCTGTCTAACGGCAGCGTTGTGGCAATATTTCGCATGACTTCCACCCAAGAGATAGTTGCTCTGAAAGAGCCTGAGGTGCAACCGGTATGCGCTTGCCAATGGATACCGCTCATGACATTTGTGTCGGTGCAGTTCTTCAGGCTCGTTCTCACGCGATGATGTGCAACATGTGGAGGCTCGGCGAGAGACGTCTTCAGCACTAAGACGTATACATAGATCTGCGGATACAATAGAAACACCGACCTCAAGCCTGCCATACGACTGTCGCACACGCTCCGCTTCGACGGCCTACCCGAGGACCCCACACAACGTTTCGTCACGCAGGCATCCGCCGGGCGGAAGCAATAGTCCGGCTCGTGGCACTTCTCTGCACTGCACGGCCGTCCCCTTGGGCAGGGCATTCCCAGGACGGCGCTTCGGCCACGGGTGCTGTCGTGGACCCCAACGCGGGCTCCGACGACCTCCGTCGTTTCATCCGCGACCCCTCTTCCGCCGCGGAAGAGAGCTCTCGGGGAAGGGGGCCACTTCATAAACCCGATGTGTCAGATATTCCAGGTTGTTTCAGGGAGGCAAATACAGACATAGACATAGTTGTGTAGGGCTTTTGAAGCGCGACAACTGGGTAGGGAGGCAGCCGAGCTTGCGATCTACACTGGCGTCTGACTGGACCTTGTGCTCTGGGTGATACCGTTTGAGATACCAGCATTCACTGGTCATTCCAGGAGGTAGCTCTCGGATATATCGCAGCCGTTCTGTACGTCATGATGATGTCGTTAGCAGGACCGAGAGCCTAAACAACTGACCACGATATCTGTAGTGAGAATCGATGTCGAGAACGACGTCTATACTTGCTGTGGCTTTCCGAGCGAGAGGCTTACGGTGCCGTTTTTGGTGGATCACTGTGGCCCGTTGTCCGTTTGCCTATGCTCGGTTGTAGCCGCACTCCTTGGACAATTTTCCGGATGAGTTGCGGATTGCGGGATCGACGGCGCCCTGCGAGAAAATCCACAGCGCCATTGTATCGGTGAAAGGCGTGGCGAAGGGCGAGAGCGATCACTGCAGAAGAAAGCAGCTCAATGAGTGCATTCCAAAGGATCTAGACAGTGGCCCCTTGGCCTACATGCGGTGGATGTCTTGGCGAGACGGTGATTGGGAGGAGAACTAACCGCGTTCACGCCGTCCGGAGTAGGCCTGTCGGGGAGGGGGGCAAGGCAAAGTTCATATCGGAGAATACGAACGCATCCGGCAATCTCTGAGAAGCCTGGAGGGAGCTGCAAGTGCTTCTGCCATACGACCATGTGCACGAGCTGTGAGGATCCAGCGAGGAACGACGGAGGACGCTTCGTGCGAAGAACATGTCGCGTGTACGTATGGGGAAGTTGTGCGGCTGGATACGTGCGATTTTTCTAGTCCGATCCTCGCCTTTGGAGGTTCATTGGAAGACACGTTCTGGGATGTAGACGAGCAGTCGCTGAGGAGAGAGACTCGACGAATGCTCTGGTAGATGGACGTTGGACGCTGAGTGGCGGTGAGAGGGCTTGTGCCTGAGCCGCGGGACCGAAAAGGCGGGAGGGCGGGGCGCCCAGCCCGTTTAGGCATCCGGCCCGACGCCCCACGTTCGCACAGACTCCGCGGGATGTGCTTCATGAAAGGGAATCTGCCCACGCCGCCATCCCTTAAATGCCGTCCCCTCGACCTGGAACCCCACGTCCACCATGTCCTCCGCACCACCCCCCAGACAGGCCAGACAGAGGCCGCGCTCGCCCTTCGCCAGTCCCCCCGGCAGGGTGAGGCGCGCGCCCACCACCGGCGCCCCTTGCGAGAACTACGGGACAGTGAACGGCTCGACCTGTGCTTGTCCCCCTGGCTTCGGCGGATCGAGCTGCTCGCAAGCCGCGTGCGGCGGCACGCTCTTCCAGGGATCTGGTCGCCCTCTCGCCGACGGCTCTCCTTTCTCCAACCTCACTAGCTGTGGCTGCGAAGACGGCTGGACAGGAACGGGCTGCAATGTCTGCCAAACTGCCCCGGCGTGCCAGGCTGGTCTCGCGAGCGTCCAAGGCACGTCGGGAGCCCTTACAGGCCTCAGCAGCGGCCAGGACAACTCGTTGGTCTGCAACACGACGCCGAGGGTGTACGCTGCCGGGCAAATGAGTTGCTCAGTGGAGGTGAGTCCAAGAAGTCCTGTTCAGGGGCTTTCCCCCCATATGCATGCGATTGTCCTCTTGGCGAGAACGCGTGTTGCGGGTTGGCGCTGTAAGCAATGAAGCGCAAGGAGAATATCACGTACCCTGGCGCAGTTCCAGTACTCGCGGGAACGCTTTGTGTGTACTCACTGTACGTCCGCAAGAGGGCGGGTCCGTCTTCCATGCTCTCCGCCCATCGGCTGGCAGCTTGGGAAGACGGGAAGCTTCGCCTCCGAGATCAGTTCTCTGAGCGTCTGCGATACTACACAGTAGTTTCTCCGATATGGTGCTGCAGCGGAGACCGTGGGTATATGCTGCTCGGGCCGCTGAAAGATGCTCCCTTCACTGCCCGTCTTGTGTTCGTCAAGTTTTGACAGACATCTCGTAGAATCCCACATTCCAAGTCATTTACCCGGGCCCATCGACACTCACCATCACGCGAAACCTTAACGCGTCGTTCACGCCATTGCCCAACACCACAGCCTTCGGACCCAGCGGCAGCGTGTACGCACAGCTGTTCTACAAGGGAGTGGAGCAATTCTACTGCACCGCCGACTCTTGCACACAAGATCTCGGCGACGGCGACGGCAGTTCGAGTTGGAGTTGCAAGGACCTCGAGTGCACATGCCGGAGTGGGACCGACTTATGCGGCGCGGTCAAGGCCAAGGACCTTTCCGCTGTCATCAACGGCCTGAGCGGGAACCTGGGTATCTCGTGCGGCGCCCCTTCCGAGAACAACACGGCATCCTGCTCGTTCAACCAGGACATCATCGACCAGATCTTTGGTACTGCTGGGATCTCGCTCAGCGGATGCGTGTTCGGCGAATGTATCGCCCAGAACACCCTGAACATCCTCTCCGGGAACTCCACCACCGATGGGACTGACGGAGGCTCCTCGCTCAGCGGCGGCGTCATCGCTGGCCTCGCCGTAGTTGGCTCACTGATCGGGATTGCTCTGTTCTTGCTCCTGCTCGGCCTCGTGGGCCAGCGCCGTGCGCGCAAACGGGGCGTGGGCGCCTTGGACCGCTCTGGCGGAGTCGCCATCAACTGGGCGGACGTGTCCTACCTCGTCCCTCAGCAGACGGGCCCGGCTTGGCTCCATCGACGCGCGAAAGATGTGGAGACAGAGAAGGCTGTCCTCGACAACGTCAGCGGGCGCGTCGTCCCCGGCGAGGTCATGGCCATCCTCGGGCCCAGCGGCGCAGGCAAGACGACGCTCATCGAGATCCTCGCGCAGAAGCACAAGTCGGGACGGGTCACAGGCGGGGTGTCGTTCCCAGGGACGGGCAGCCGCAAGCCGCGCGTGGGCTTCGTGCCGCAGCAGGACGTGCTCCCGCCCATGCTCACCGTGCGCGAGGCGCTTCTCTTCGCTGCGCGGCTGCGTCTGCCGGAGGGCGTGCCCGACGTGGAAAAGCAGGCACGCGTGGAGGACATCATGCAGCGCCTTGGCATTGCGCACGTCCGGGATGTCAGGATCGGCGACGGAGAACGGCGCGGGATTAGCGGTGGTGAGATGCGGCGTGTCACTATCGGTCTGGAACTGGTCGCGAAGCCCGACGTGTTGCTGTTGGACGAACCGACGTCAGGCTTGGACTCCGTCTCAGCGAAGAAGGTCGCGGATGTTTTGCACGCGCTCGCGCACGACCCAGAGAACCCGACCGCTGTCATTGCGTCGATCCACCAGCCAAGGTAAGCCGCCCTGCGTTGCTCGACGAGCTGCGTACTGACACGCGTGGCGTTTAGCTCCCATCTGTACCACTCCTTCGACCAGATCCTGGTTCTCGCGCAAGGCCGCGCGCTCTACTCTGGGCCCGGCGGCTTCGCCCCGGCAGAACACTTCACCGCCCAAGGTATCCCCTACAAGGAGGGCTACAACGTCGCGGATTACCTCTTGGAGATTGCAAGCGAGCCTCCCGTCGGGCTGTTCGACCTCTCTCGCGGTCCGAGAAATGGCACTAGCACCGACCCTAGGGGCTCCTCGACCGACGAAGTAGAGAAGGGGTTCGCAGGCTCATCGTCTCCCTCTGGCATTGAGCCTCTGGAAAACAAAGAGGCGGTATCGGAGGGCAAGAAGTCGTGGTTCCAGACGTCGCACTACCAGGCCACGTTCTTGACGCAGCTGGAGGTCCTTTCCGGACGAGAGTGGAAGATCCTGCGGCGCGACAAAACCCTGTTTTTCGCCCACATCGCCATCGCGTGCGTCTTGGGTGTCTTCTGCGGTACGTGCCTTGCGTCATGTCATTCCTATTCGAAACTCATGAGCAATCGTTGCAGGTGGTTTGTACTACCACACCGGTATCACCATCGCCGGGTTCCAGTCCCGCGTGGGATGTCTGTTCTTCTTGGTGAGTACACCTCACGTATGTCCTCCGAGTCATGCTTGCTCATGCGCGCATTGAATTTAGGGTGCCCTCATCGCATTCTCGTCCCTTAGTGCCTTGTACAACGTTGTTGAGATCAGACCGCTGTTCCTTCGAGAGCGCTCGGCTTCTTACTACAAGTGAGTCTCCTCTGAGTCTCGCAAGCACCGAGACTGACTCGCCCGTGATAGTCCGACTGCGTGGTTGCTCTCTCGCTTTGTGTTCGATGTGATACCGCTCCGTATTATCCCCACGATCATCGTCTCCACTATGTGCGTCACCACCCCATGAGCCTCGTAGAAACGCAGCCTGACCCTCGCACAGAACGTACTGGATGGCGGGCCTCGCTCAAGACGCCGCGCATTACTTCAAGTTCCTCTTCATTCTGGTGTTGTACGCTCTAGCGATGACGCTCTTCGTGAGTCTTTCTGTTCACTGGTCGCGCGGCATCACGCCTAACGCTCCTCGGCGCAGAACTTCCTTCTCGCCTGCCTGTTCCGCAACGGCGGCATCGCGATCCTCTTCTCCGCGCTGACGGCGCTGTACCAGATGACGTACGCGGGCTTCTTCGTGCACCTGAACGACATCCCGCCCGTGCTGCGTTGGCTGCAGTGGATCTGCCCGCTCAAGTACACGCTCGAGGCGCTCTCCGTGAACGAGGTCGGCTCCGGGCTGATGATCGTGGACACTCTCGAGGGTGTGCCCGTGAACGTTTCCGCCGCGCTGATCATGAAGACGGTACGTACTCTTGTGCATCCTCGCAATGCAGCCTACTCACTCCTTTTGAACTGTGCAGCTGTTCGGGTTCGGCCAGAACAACTATTATCGGGACGTGCTGGTACTGTTCGCGTACATCGCGGGCTTCGCTGTTGGCGTGATCTTCGTCGTGTGGCTCAACGTCCGCGAGCGCCGCTAGATTGTGTGTGTAGGTTCTATGTTGTAAATTAGATGATGTTGTACATTTCACCGTTCTCTTCCTGCATCGCCGCGTGAATTGCTGACTCATAAGAGGTATGATGGTTAGCTGATGACCATACGTTTGGCTGGGGCAATATTCTGACCATCATACACAGATGTCATGCGCCCGCATTCAGAGCTGGAGTTCGTTGTGTGATGCCACAAGCATGCCACAAGCATTGGTTGACATGCTGATTGAACAGAGCTCGTATTGGGCAGCGTCCTGGCGGAAGAGGCGATCACCTCTCTATCCTCGTGGCACACGTTGTGGCACAATGCCTTCTTTACGTCAGCCCTATCTTACATGAGAGCCTTCGCAAGGTACATGAACCGCCGCTATGCCAGGACTCGTCAACACTCTCCGCTGCCCCCTCGTCTCCTTGCCCTTCACCTGACTCTCCGTGCTATTCCGTCAGCCATGAAGATCAGCAACATCCTCTCTTTCCCCGCCATCGCCGTCCTATGCATCTGGAACGTCGCCGCCGACAACGGGGGGTTCGAGACGACCGTCGACGATCTCGCCCAAGTGACCGTGATCTCCAACGGCGCACAGCTCACGACGCTCGGCTTGACTGCAGCCACCTTCGCTATCGAGGCGCCCGTGAGATGCTCAGGTCCTTCAGCGTGTCTCATGATGTTCGCTGATACGTTCGGAATGCAGATCATCGTGAACGGGTTGTACAACATATCGGAGGTGGGCGCCAAGTACATCAGGCAGACTGTCAGTTCTCGTCTTTTTGACATGATCTGGCATGGGCGGGCGGATCTGACGACTGGTTGTATAGCACGGCGCTCGAGCCCTGGACGACGAACTCGCCGGCAGTGCACTTTATGACCTCGCAATCCTCGTCGATGCCCAACGGTGGGGCACGTCTACTTCAATCAACTTCTATGATGTATGCTGACCTCGCGACCGTGCCAGGACTCTCATGAACGAGCTGATTCAGAAGCGCGTACGTCGAGCTCTTCCACTAGCACTAGGCTTATCTTCATGTTCTGAAGTGCTGACCGCGAGGGCACCAATACACTACCCAGGCTTTAGTCTCTGAGTTCTCCTTCGACTCACAGTTGGCCGAAGCCATCCACGCCCTCCTGGGCGCCACACAAGTGAGTGTACTTCCGTGCCGCTCCAATTCGCCTTGGCGCCTGAATGGAACTGCAGGGCGCTGAAGACGCTTTGGCTCGCATCATACCGACGCGCACGGAGGAGAGCCAGGCCCTGTTCGTGAGTGCACGAATTCTCGTGAAACGTCCGCCAACCCACTGATTCGGCCACGTCAGAGCGATATGAACAGCGCCATCCAAAATGCATTGGAGGCGTATACCTGAGAGTTGTTGGCACAGAACGAACGTGCGAGCCTGTGGTATGTCGTGACGTTGGTTCTTGTACTAAATATAAACAGACCATCTGGCATCTGGCGCCGCATACATATCACAGCTGAGCGGTACAGGGGAGCGTACCTCGATGTGGCCGCTTTCTACGGTTGTGATGCTGTTATTCATGTTCATGTTGTGTTGGGACGAATGGCGGCCCGACGGTGACACGTTACACCCTGATGTCTTGATTGTCTACCTAATATCGAAGTAGCGTCCCCATCGCAGGACCTCGGGGCCTCCGACTGGTCGATGGACTGGCGTACGTCCATGCACGGGCATCCGCCGCCTGCTGAGCTATTTGCGCTCTACCGGAGTCAGATCTCCGAGAATGGTGCACCATGCTCAGTGGATTGGGTACGCTGTTCCCTGCCAGCAGTCGGTTTACCGTCCCCTGATTCCATCGCGGCGCGCCGCTATGCCGCAATGCGTGCAGCCAGGTGCGCACGTTGTCTACCCGATTTTCACTGAGAGACCTGTATTCAGCCAGAATTAGCTCGTTGTGGACGCCAACGCGTCACTGCGCACACGTTCTACATCCCCTACGGACGACCGCGGGGTTTCAGATCGATGTACGTGTACTATTGCTCATCTGAAACGCCGAGGCGGCTGCAGCTCCAAAATTTCCCAGTCGCTTCAAGGTTTCTCGGCCCGACGCACATCGCACAAGGCTCGAACACAGACACCGGGATGCGAATCATTCCTGTCGATGCGCATGGGTCTGGCCCACGCCCTTGATCAGTCTGCAGACCTGTACAATGACGCGGGGGCGCCGTCACAGTCCAACTATCGGGGTTTCGTTCACCGCCGTGAGTGACGTGTAATGGTCAACACATGGCATCTTCCTCTCACCCACCTCGTTCGTCGCAGGCCTCTCGGCCACCGTCAAACGCCTGCGCGCTTCTCACCCTGAGGTCTAGGGGCCGCGAAATTAAATACGTACGACCGCGGGGGATCGCGCCGCGCTCGTGCGCGCCGCGTCAATTTCGCGAACTGCATCGCTTCTTCGCGATCTGAACAGCTCTGAATCTCCCTATAACGGAGTGCCGGCGGCGAGAAGGCTGGCCTCGCCTCGCGGAGAGCGATTCGCGCGCCTGCGGAGCTCCACCCGCGAAGCCGGCACGAGCATCGTTGCTGTCAAGTCTGCAGCGCGAGAACGCGGGGGGCACGTCCCGTGCCCCGCGCTGGGTATGGGGAGCCGAACAAAGTTGGCGTTTGGTATGGTACGTTCGAAAGGGGGTAGGGTATTGCCTAGCCGCCCTTTCCACTCTCATTCGAGGTGAGCGCGGGCGCGTATGCCCTTTTTTTCACCGAACGTGTGCGCAAATTCGTGCCAACTGCGTGACCGGGTAGTTACGATACTCTAGGGATATTCACATAACCTGCGAGGTTCGCAAAGGCATATCCGTGCGGGGTATAAAGGCCATCTCTAGCGTCACGCTGCCCTCCATTCGACCCGCCGGCTCGAATACCCCCCACCGCGACCTCCAGCGCACCACCGCCTTCTGCGGCCCGCCCAGCTCAGCAGCCATGAAGTTCTTCAGCATGCTCCCCGTCGTCGGCACCCTCGTGCTCGGCGCGCTCAACGTGGTCGCGCAGGACGCCGGGACCATCACGCAAGGCATCCGGGACATCACCGACGCGTCCAACGACCTCCGCGTCGTCGTCGAAGATATCACCCTGGCGAACGCCCCCGTCCAGGCTATCGTGAGTGTGACCCACCCTCCTCCCCTGCGAGGGATTTCACGCTCGTTGTGATCGCTCATGCACGATCTCGGCAGAAAATCGCGCCTGGATTGGAGAAGATCGCCATCAGCAAAATCCCAAAACCCTCGTGAAGGATTGCGGCGCTTGCAAGCGCCCGCTGAATGGTACGAGCGCGCAAGAGCTGCCCAAGCGCGACGGTCGCTTGCCAATCCCTACGAGGATTGTCCTGGCTCGCGCTTCGCGCGCGAGATAGCTGAGTGGGGCCTGAGGCATCATGAGGGTCAGCGTCATCAATGGTGACGGCCTTGGGGCAGAGCTGTCGAGCCCTCGAACTCCGCACCGTCTTCCATTCCGACGGGTTAAAAAGCGTCGCCTCGACTGCTGCTCCCTCAATGTCTTTCTCCCTCTCTCCCTCTGCATCTCCCATCCAATTTCACGGAAGGCGACCCCGCCACTGCATGGTGAGTCACATCCTGCCAGCCCGAGTCTCGTAACGGCGTATGCCACTGCTCAGACGACTGATCGACTGACATATCTATGCGCTAATATGCGCATAGGTCGCCGCGGTATCATCTCCCGGTAAGCACCGTAGGTTGGTCGAAATTCTCAACAACTGTTGGTTCGACACATCTATTACTTGAGTGCTGACGAGGGTCACCGTCGCGGATACTTCAGTTTGGTGCCAAGAGAGGTAAGTGATAGTTCCTCGTACTGCCACATGCTCATAGTGTTTGCGAGGGGCCCTAAGCCCGCCACTCGCGGCTCCACGCTCTCGTTCGCAGAAACGCCTTCGCAAGATGCCCTGTATGCACGGCCGCTTCCCGCATTCGCGTGACTACTAGTACTAGTAGCTATAGTAGTATACAACAAAATCCATCGATTTTCTAATCAAAAGCCCTATCTGCCAAATTTCAGTCCCGTGCGCCTGTCGAGTGCCCGCAGGGGCCCGCATCCCGAGTATTCCCGCTTTTTTTTTGTTTCCCTGCGCTGCTGGAGTCGCCTGCCCGCGCGAGAGCCCCAATCGCTCACCATTGCTGCAATCTCACACCGAGCTTGTATTCGCTCGCACAGATTATGCCTGAGATTGCGGCGATTACGATCCAGCGTCACTTCGATGTAAGCGGACGCAATTCTCGTACCCTCTCGTCTGCGCTTGCCGCGATTGCGGCCGCTCGCAAGCGTTTTCGGGTTTTGCTGATGGCGGAGGAGTGCACGCACCTCATCAAGTCGGTCGTCGTGGTGGGTGCACGCGCGACTACAGGGCGTTTGAGAACGATGCGGCGGGGCGAGCTGACGCGTTTGTATCGCAGCCGAACCCTGTCCCGTTTGACAACAACGTCGCGCTCGACATCGTGGATGTCCTGACGGACTTCGTCCATGTTCACCAGTGAGCGATCTCCGCTTTGCCTCCGGGATGCTCCTCCACTCATCGGCCTACGTCCCCTACTTTAGGGCTCTTCTCAACGCGATCATCGGAAAGCACGTACGTCCGAAAAGGGCCAGGCTGCGACGCGTGCGACAATAACTGACACCGAATGCGTTACCGCCACCCCCACAGGGTATCATCGCCAAGTTCCCCTTCATCGGTCCTCCCATCGCGGTGGCGCTCCAGGCTCTCGAGAAAGTCGTCGACGTAAGCTACCTACCCTTCCGCTTTCGAGCGCCGTATCTGGCATCATCCTGACTCGGACTTTGTGCTGCGACTTCGCAGGAGCTTGCCTTCGGCATCATCGGCCTCATTCCGACCCAGCAGGACGCCGCGCTGCCCCTCATTGTGAGCCTGTTCCTTCCCCACTGTATGCGCCGTTTGTGGCTGGATGTGATTGCTGACAATACATGGCTGGGGTGTATAGATGGAGCTCGACAAGACCTTCCAGGAGGCGATCGACACCTACACTTAGGTGCCTCTGACCCGAGGCGGCGGCCACGGCGCGAATGGATCCGTACCCAACCGAAATGAGTGCAGAGCCAGAGGAAGGGGCCCCTGTGGTAGAGGGTGTGGGTGCAGATTTGCTGAGACGGTGTCCGTGAATAGAATCATGTGTAGTAGTTAAGTTGGTAGCAATTGTACTACTTCGCCTTGATTATCGGTGCAAAGGGCGTTCAGTTACCTGGGAGATATAGTGCAGTATTCTCAACTGGATTGCAGCCAGTTCACTATGCGTACGTGGCGTGATTCAAGGATCGTGGCAGATTCGTTGCTCAGGCAAACGCCACGAAGCGCCCTGGGAGTCTAATCTTTCCTTCTTCACCGCCACCACGCACCGTGGGCGTCTCGCCACAAAGGACAACGCTCCTTGCAGTTCAGGTCGCTTCGTCATCGATTCTTCCATTCTAACCGCCACAACGCGTTCGCATGATCGTTCTTCGCATCTCCGTCGCTGGGAAGCTGCCGGATGCTCAACGCCCCGCCGCGATTGGCACGAGCAAGGCTCTCCGGTGGCTTCGGCGACTTCTCCGGCGTTCTCTGGCACGTCTGCCGGGCTCCAGGCCTTCGTGGCCCGAGGCGCCGCGCTCCTGGGGTCGCAAACAGGGAGCGGGCCTCCCTTGCAAGTACGCGTCCGGGGGCGGTGTGTACGTACGAACGAGCTCTACTCCGCGCGCGCCATGCAGACCCTTCCGATCCAGCGCCGCGGCTTCGAGAAGGAAGACGGTCTGAGAGCAAGGGTAGCTGCATTTGCTTCCAACGTAGGGTCTGCTGTTACCGCTGTGTCAACCGCTTTGTCAAGGTTGCGGACATCGACCCGAGCCCGGATGCTGTAGGCGGGGCGCCGGGATGGTCTTCCGCGAAGAGAGCTGTCTGAGTGTAGTCCAGCCTGGCTATCATGCGGACCGGGATGGCTTGACAGCAGTATTTGAAGTTGAGTATGGCGGGACACATCCTTGCCCGAAGCTACCTCTCCGGCGACTCCCTCGCAGACGTCAGCGGACATGCTTCCCCGTCCCATGACGTTTGTGAGGATGGTGTTCGGTTGCAGCACACACCGGATGCCTTCTACACGAACTGAAGCTGTTCGAAACGGGCGATATGTGGTCAGTTGACCCCATATACCCCCCTCGAACAAACACGAAATGCATGACATTGGGCTCCAGGATGTCGTCGCGGCGCGAGATCGCGCACGAAGCACCGTCTAGAAATCTCGCCCTTGTTGCCGTCGACGTCGTGCCCTAGATCTCGCTATGAGAAGGGCATTTGTGTACGGCGGTGACGTGCGGGGTATATCCTCTTAGGGCCACGACGGCTCGCAAACGTTCGTGAGTAGGCAATAACTCGTCGATGTCACGAGAATCTCCTCCTGACGATGTACACGCAGACGTCGCAGACTATGGAGCGTTCTATCCGGACCCAAATTAACCTCCTGCCTATCTGTACTCCATACAAATTTGGTCGATGGTCAGCCTGTGTGACGTCCCGCGACAACTCATTGCATTACAGGCATGGGGCCGCGATATCTCGACATATTGTCTGCTATAAAGGTCACAGGCTGTTCGCGGACGCCGGGCTCTTCGTTCGGCACACGTCGGATACACCGCCTTCACTAGCAGCCCTCACCTCGCCTCGCCGCTCAACGATGAAGTTCTTCGCCAACGTCCTCCCCGCCCTCGGCCTCACTCTCGCGCTCGCCCTTGGCGCGGCCGCCGTGAGCCTGACGCAGGTGCTCGACTCGGTCGAGCTCGTCACCTCGACCACGAAGAACTTCGACGCGCAGATCAAGCGCGTCTCCAGCAGCAACATCGGCCACGAGGGCGCCGTGCGTCTCGCCCACCCTCCTCTCTCCACGTAGCGACGACGCTGACGAGTATGCCTGTAGAGCGTCGGGAAGGACCTCGATGATCTCACCGAGATCATTACCGGCCAGATCATCGGCGTGCTCCTCAGCGTAAGCGATCTGTCTACCTAGCGCGTGCTGCCGTGCATCTGACAGGCCGATGCGTTCACGCAGGACGAGGACGAGGGGCAGCAGCTTAGCGACCGCGATGCCGCCTCCGCTGTCGAGGCGTACCAGCTGACCGCGCAGGCTACGGCGTACGTGTCCCTACTACCCGACTCCGTCTTTCCGCCCGGCGGACAGCGCTGGTGTCGGAATCGGAGGCGCAGCTCGCGACCTCTGGGGGCAGCGTTCTGTACAACGCCTGTTCGAGGACCATGATGCGCGTTTGAAGCCTAATATTGAGTCATATCCTGCAGGGACCTCATCCAGACTCTCATGGACGACCACGTACGCAAACTGCTGTCGCTTCCCTCTCAAAACCTGCGCGTCTAATTATCCGCCATTGTACAGGCGCTCTTCCAGCAGTACGCCCTCGTGAGCGACATCATCAAGAACCTGCGCCCCTACCGCGCAGCCAGCGTCGTACGTCCGCTCCAGCGCCCCTCCCACCCCCACTCCTCGCGCTCCCGATGCTCACACCGTAGCGCCCGCAGCAATTCGTTGGCGCGCTCAAGGGGATCGCCGAGTCCCAGTCGGACGCGCTCATGGACGCTCTCGTACGTTCCGCTATATGTTGTTCCCCCTGGGCGTGCATTGCTGATTTCTCTGTTTGATGTGAACTTGAAGAGCTCCCTGGATGACATGTTCGAGGACATCATCCAGCTGTACGAGCAGTCCTGAAGCCCGCTCAGCGCTGCACGCGTATGGAGGCGAGGGCGCGCTGTCGCATGCGAGTCGTCTACGGCGCGCACTCCGTGCACGATGTGATCGGTCAAGTTACCGAGGCGGCGAGCAGAGCTGTATCCTTCCTTTCGAGTTTGTTGCCCGGGTTCGTGGACCGTGAATGTTGTAACCTTCAACCAATGCCCATGGCAAATTGACGTGACTCAAGACCAAGCTACGCGTGCGCCTTGATTTGATGCGTGAAGCTTTGAAGTTCGAACAAGGGTCGCTTGCCTGCGCGCGCGGATGGCATGAACACCACTGTAGTCTCATTCGCCTACGTCCCCTCCCACTGAAGAAAGTTCACCAAGACTGTGTTTGCAACAGGCATCGCAAACGCACCGCACTCCTCTCTTCGGCTCAACAGTAACTCATGGTACTGACACACCTCGTACCTCATCCACTCACCTCTAGGGCTCGCCCACTGAAGTCACCCCGACGTTTTGCGAGGAGATGCACTCATTGGCACTTCCCAATTTCCTGTGACCATGGCCCTCTACCGGATGGCTAGTGGGGTACACCTACTGCGCCAGTCTTCCACCATGACCCGTAAGTACTGACCGCACTGGCCCCCCATCTCCAGAAGTATGCAGATGCGCTCAAGGGAATCGTCGGGGGGCGCTCAAAAGACATCGATATCGCGGAGGTATGCCACTCACGTCAACAACGCTCACGCGCGAGGTAGTGCGGTATTATTTGGAGACCACGCGACGATGTAAGGTATGACACAACGGTGTGGATGCGACAACGAACGGAACCATCGACGACGAGAAACTCGAGCTCACCACGGAATCGAACGAGCAAACAAGGAAGGATCCAATGCGTTGCACGCAATCGTACGTCAAACCTCGGACTTCTACAAGTATATGTATGTATGGCGCGCTGTACGGTGTAAAGGTATTATTGCAGGTGCAGTTGCGGTTGCGGTGGTAGTGGGCTTCGATGTGTATACACGAACACGGACAGGGGCAGGGAGAGCGGACACGACAGACGACGGACGGCGGAAGCACAGGATATTGAGACGTGTGGCGCGAGGAGTAGCATATATGGGGCGGGCGAGCTGGCGGTAGTGTGACAACAGTGCGGGACGGGGCGGACGGGAATAATACGTTACGGCTGCTCAAGAACACCAGAATACCTTATGGACCCGATAGTAACATTGTGGAGGAGTGTGGCTGTGGGACGCAATGAAGGGGGGAGATGCGCGTCGAAGATGAGGACGGGATGACGGGAGGAAAGAACCATGGACGTCCAAGTGCACTTAATGCTCTTGGCACGCGACGCTCCCAGGACCGATATCCTCCCCGTCAACGAGCACGCCCTCGTCCTCCGCCTCCACCTCCGCGTCCAAATCCGCGTCGAGCTCGGGCTCCGCCGCGTCGTCCGCCGCAGGTAGCGGCAACGGCGCAGGCGGGCCCTCCGAGCCCGGCGTCGGGAGCGAGAAGGGTACAGCTTCGTCCGGCGGGGGGAGGACAGGCGGCGGCGGTGCGCCCTCGGCGCGCATCCACGCGTCTTCCCACAGCTCCGCGACGCGCGCGCGCTTGCGCGGGTCGCGCACCAGCAGCCGGGCGACCATCCGCCGGATGCCCGCGCTGCGTGCAAGCGCCTCGCCGCGCACTTCTTGCTTCCCGCCCTCACCTGCGTCTGCATCTGCATCGCTGTCGCCTGGCCAGGAGTACTCGCCCTTCGCGATGCGCACGAGCAGCGCACGGCGCTCGCCGCGTTTGCGCTGCTGCACTTCCCAGTCCGCCTCGACGCGCATCGCCTGCTCGTGCGGGATCCCGTTGGGCGAGGGCGGGTCGAATGGGAGCCGGCGCGTCGCGAGCGCGTACAGGACCACGCCGCATGCCCATGCGTCCGTCTCGCGCCCGTCGTACGGGCGGCCCATCACAAGCTCGGGCGCCGCGTACGACTCGGAGCCGCACAACGTGGTGAGCTGGGGGTGCTCAGGATCGATGAAGCGCGAGAGGCCGAAGTCAGTGAGCTTGATGAGCGAGGAAGGGGGGAGCGGCTGTGCGAACGGGTCGGCGGTGAGGAGGATGTCTGTGAACGTGCATCAAGGTGAGTCAAGTGAAAATGAGGGGGGAGGATGTGGGACGTACTCTCGAGCTTGATGTCGCGGTGCACAAGCCCGACGCTGTGCATCCACGCGACGGCCTTGCAGAGCTCGCCCCATATTCGGCGGACGAGAGGTTCGTCTATCCGTGCGTGGCTTTCGGGGTTGTCGATGAGGTCGAGGAGCTCACCGCCGCTGATGTGCTCCAGGACCAGACAGTGATGCGACGGTGTGCTGAACGAATGCAGGTACGACACGATCGACGGATGCGCTATATGCTGCAAAGCAAGAGTCAGTACACGGGCAGAAGGAGAGACCACCACCCGAAACTCGGCAGAACGCTATCGCTGCCACCCGCACCTGCGCGCAGTGCGCCAACGCAACTTCACCGCAGAAGCAATCAGCACAACCACCCTCGCTCGATCCGGGCCATATCCCGCAGGCAGGCGGAGCACACGCGAGCAAGACAGAACACTCACCCTCAACACTTCGACTTCCCGCACGAAGCTCACTCGCGACCGCGAGTTCGCGGTGCACAACGAGCGTTCTGTCATCTTCACTGCAACCAGCCTGCCCGTCTTCGTGTCCTCTAGGCGCTTCCCCGCTTCCTCCTCGCCTGGCGATAAGACAGAACTGCTGCCGCCGCCTGCATGTCCGTCCTTCGCCGCCTTCTTGCGTGTCGGCCGGGTGCCGTCAATCCCTCGCGACCGTCCCCGCTTGAAGCTCTTGCTTCTCGCGAGCGAAGACTTGCGGACAAGCTCGAGCGCGCCCAGCTGCCCCTTGATATCGCGCGCGAGCCACACGCTGCTGAACGTACCCGTCCCGAGGGGCTTCACAAGTTCCAGCGTCAGCGAAGAGCTGGAGAGAGTGAGTCCCGGACGCGGCTCGGTCGCTTCCGGCTGGGGCTCGTAATCGGACGCGGGAGGGGACGGCAGTGGCCGCTGCGGCGCAAGATATGACGACGCTTCTTCATGGTGCGCGGGTCGTGGGGTCACCTGCGTGGAAGAGGATGCTGCCTGCACGATATCGACGGGCGATACCGTCTGCTCGCCGGCATGATAAGCGTGTGGCGGCGGGTGCGTATCGACGTGGACAAAGTCACGGCGCACGTTCGCTGCGTGGGCGGTGGGAACCTCGGACTCTGTTCCGTAGCGCGCGCGCGAGGGGAAGAGCCGAGAAAGCGGGGGCAGGGGTATGCGCCCGGAGGAGGGCGAGGTGGAGTTGTCGCGCGAGCCGGACGCGCTGCCCGAGAACGAGCGGATGCTCGCGGGCGGGGTTGGGAGGAGGGACGGGCCGAAGAACTCGGCGTTGAGGGAACGAGCGGGGGCTTTGTGCTCGATCTTCGGGGTGTCCTCGGCGCTCGCCTCTGAGGCCTCCGACTTGTGCGAATTCGTCCGCTTGGGAGGATTTGGTGGCGGCTGCGGGGTCGAGGAGTCGTCGCCGAAGGGCGAGTTGAAGAAGGCATACGTCTTGCTGCCGGTGGGTGAGGGGAGCGGGGAGGGTGCGGAGGACTCAGACGTGAGGACGCTGAGGTGAGAGGAGCGTGTGGAGGAGCTCGCGGAGGCCGAGGAACTGATGTGGGAGGAGCGGGAGGACGAGGGACTGAGGTGGAAGTTCCAGCTATCGAGCATGTCGGTTTGGAGGCTTCAGAGAGGGAGAGTGACGTCTTAGACACCGAGAGATGCAACCTGAGGAATCTGTGATGTACAGGAGCCTGCCAGAGAGACGAGATGACTTTGTGCAGAGTGGTGTCGGATGATGGGGAGAGGGAGAGTCGGGTATGGATGGCGGAGGTGGGTGTATGCGCGGCCAGAAAGGAGCGTGCGAGGGGGGTCAGCAAGCCATACGGGATTGGACGGTGGCCCGGGTGGGCCAGAACTAGAACTGCTTGTCGCGCCGGTGGAGTCAGCGAGAGAGAGGAGAGAGAGTGCAAGCAGACTCCCGAGCCGTTCTCCCGCCCCTTTTCCCCCGGATATCCTGCTGATAACCCCTTATCAGCCAAATCTTATCCGCCCTCCCCGGCCCGGCCCGTTTCACATCCGTCCTCCATTCAGCCTTCGTCCATCCACGGCCGTGCACTGCATGCGGTATCTGGACACTGAGCAGAGCAGAAAAAAAAAACAAATGCTACTCTGAGGCCCTGAGGTCGTGACAAAACAACGATAATTCAGGTGGCAGATTGATGTCATGCCGGGGCCAAATGAGAGACTCGATCGAGGCTCGACTTCACAGGAGGCGCTGACGCGCCGTAGGCCACTTAGTGCCGCGCGCCTCGCCATGTGCACGCCACTGAGCCCATCTCCTCCGCCCGGAGATTGGACTTTGGCTCTCAACAGCGACACGAGCGCATGCTCAAATTGCTGGGCCATGATAAGAGGGGGTTATCAAGATAACCTGTGCAAGTTGCGCTCGAAGAAACAGCGTTACTTGACCGGCACACCGCGGATCCCAGGGCGTGAGCGCAATTCGCCGGATGCGCGCGCGGACGCGGTGCACGGAGCTTGCTCGAGCCTCGAGGTGCACAGTCATCTGCCAAGCCACGAGATTCGCGCTGTGTCGGACGAGGCACGAGCGATGCGCGTCGGAACGCGGACTCCGGGACGCACGTACATAAAACTCTCCGGACTGGCGAGCCCGGCTTGACATATGCGTGAACTCTGAAGCTCGGTGGTGCGGTGCGGGCGACGAGTGGGCGACGAGAGGAGTTACAGTATATGCGTGGTGAGCGTTGAGAATGTGGGTGAAACCGAGAGTTGCAGACGAATTAATCGTCGCAGGGAGGAACGACGAAAAACGTGGAAGAGGCGGGCAAAGCAGAAGGGTCTGTCGAAAGGACGGTCGTCGTCTTTTATACTAGGGCTACTTATTTCTGGACACTTTCTCTTGAGGCTTCCATGTGGCGTGCTTCTTGATATGTGGTAGATCTGTCCGCGCCATCGTCCAGTGGAAACCACCCAAAGCTTTCGTGGGCGGGGGACCCATGGGCTAACGAATACTCGATATAACCAAATGCAGTCCGATCGTGGAGCGACTTGTACACGGCGATGTGATGAGTTCGTGAAGGTTTTAGAGGAAGAGATTCATATGGTGCAATGCTCGACCGTGCGGCACATCGCGTGCGGCATAGGTTCTACACGCGCTCGTGACGGCGTTTTCGCGTTTCTCGCTATCACGCTCGCAGTGAATTCGCATCGTTGGTTTCGCGAGTGATCACACGGCTTTACAGCGGATGCCCTCATGCAAGGTTGATAACAGCAACGGATTCGTATAAGTAGAGCGCAATGCACAGCAAGCGTCAGAAGTATGAAACAAGTGGAACCACCTTCAACACCCCACAGAAAGAAACAAGAAGCAGACCACCCGCACGGCCACAGGCCTCATGAATTGATCCTGATCGCGAAGTCCTTGAACCAAGAACGCTGGTCCTTCGGCGTCGCATACCTGGCTTCGTGGCCGCCGAAGAACGTGCTGCACCAACACCACCGTCAACGACCTCCAAACAGACTCGAAGCAAGGAGACGCACCTGAAGAAAAGCCCCGTGAAAGTGATCGGCGATGGGGGGTCTGCGACACTCGCCGCAGAAAACGGCGCGTCGCTCGGCGACGCCGACGCATACGTCGTCGTGTACGCCGTCTCCGTGCTCGTCGGGTAGACCGTGACCGTTTGCGGCGCGGGCATCACCGTCGTCGTGCTCGTCACCGTCGTGGTCGTAGCCTCACCGCCCTGAGGAGCGGGGGTGTCTACAACCTTGACGTCCGGCGACTCAGGGACCACGCCAGGGGGCGCGAACGCCGGAGTGAAGCTGTCCAAATCCGCGCCAGCCGCCTCCGGCGCGTACGGCGCGAACGCGGAGGGCGGGGCAAACGCAGGCGTAAAGTCCCGGGCGACGTTCACGTTCCCCAGCACGCTGTCGACCTTGAGGTGGAACGGGCCCTCGATGAAGTCGTCCTGCGTCCCCGCAAGTCCCGTATCGCTACCCGCGACCGGAGAGCTCGAGACTTGGGGGATGGGCACTGCGTTCGCGCTCTCGGGGTCGACGGCCTGCGGCGCGCCGCGGTAGTACACGTCGCAGCGATCGATGACGCGCACGCCGTTCACGTCGAGCGCGAACCCGCCGTCCTGCTTCCCGGGCGTGTTCAGCGTGACCGTCTGCCGGACGTGCGTCCAGTTCCCGGGCGTGAAGGCGAACGAGCCCCGGCCGATGGACAGGCCCCAGGCGGCGTCGCAGACGGATTGCGGAGGGGTCGAGCAGAGCGCGTCCGTTTGCTTGTCTTTCGGCGCGTACTACAAGAGGCGGTGAGTGATTAACGCGAGCACATGCGAGTCAATGCCTACCAGGTACAGCTCTCCCAGGCCATTTGCCCGCCACATGAGGCGAGTACTGAAGCACTCGCGCGCGTCATCGCCGCCAGAGCAGCCATCGTGGCCGCCGTAGATCCCCGGCAGCTTCCCAGCCTGCACAAAGTCGAAATCGGTCGGGAAGAACACGCTGTACTCCATCGAGATGTTCTTCGCGCCGCTCAAGTCCAGCGGCGTCGCGTAGAAGTCGGCCCCGCCCTGCGGCTCCTGCGCGGGGTTGATCGAGTTCGCGGGGTAGAGCAGCTGGAGGTACGCGCTCGCGTTCGCGTCCGGGGGCGCGGGGGTCGTGCCCGCGGCGATGGCGGACGCGAGCGCGACCTGGGCCTGCGAGAGCGCCTCGGGGGAGACGTCGGAGCTGTTTCCATCGGATGGAGGAGGCGAGTTCACGATGATGCGCATGTTCTGGTGGCCGTAAGCGAAGTTCTGGATGGAGAACGCGGAGAGGTCGGTCATCTGGGGTGGGGCTGACCATGCTGTCTGCATGATTGTCGACGCAGGAGTCGGAGGCGGCACGATGGTGATGGTGTCTGTCACCGTCTGTGGTGGTGCGGTGACAGTAACGGTCGGAGCAGATGCATAGGTGGTCGAGACTACCGTTGTTGTCGAGGGATCCGCAGGACCAGCGCTGGAGAGAACGGAAGTAGAAGAAACGGGCTGAGGCACTGTTGATGAGGCCAACACCGAGGTCTGAGTGCTCGACACAGAATCTGAGACGGCAGAACCAGATGTCGTCCCAGCTGCAGCAGTGGCGAACGTCAGGGTAGAGGAGGAGCTGGTGTCCGTAGTCCAGCTTGAGGTGATCTCGGATGAGAACATCGAGGCCGTATCCGTAGTGCTGTCAGTTGCAAGAGGCACGGCCATAGAATCGAAGACAGCGAAGGTAGCCAAGAGCATAGTAGCCGTCAAGGCCATGTCGAAAGCAAAGTGATGAAAAGCGGCAAATAGCAGGGAGGAAGCAGGGAACTGCAAAGCGAAAGGCAAGGAGCAAGGGTCGTTCAGGCCATAGATTCAAGCAGTATAGGTATCATCCTGATCGAGACCAGATTGGCTGACATTGCTGCGCGTTAAACGTGAGGTAGGCAGACGACTCTATCCTGGAGGCTGACAGGAGCTGCATCTGCGCCTGGGCTACGCTCGCGATCCATGATAGTAGCAACCATAGTGATAGTAGCAACCATAGGCAATAATTCCCTGAGACCAAATGAGTTGTAAGTATACGCAGCACCAGATATGCTCTCGGCCTATTTTGAGGTACACCACACTGTATACGCACCAAGCTCCCCTTCGCCGGCCGTCTCCAGGTGTTCGTCCGTCCTTCGGACTTCCCATCCGGTGCTCCGCAATTGTTAATCTGCTTGGTAGAATAGGCGTTGGTGTCAGAGTCGACCAGAGTATATAAATGCAGGCGTTGAAGATGGAGAGAGCCGTAGATATTCGTGACGGAGTGCATGATGATGAGGCGAGAACGCAAGTCAGTAGCGCGATGTCGCACAGACCGTGCAAGGCCGGATCCCACGACGGCTTACAGCACATGCAAGGCACTGGCGGTTGCTCCAGCCCTTGCCCTCTTGCACCGTCTGCTGTGCGTACCCGTCGAGAATTGCCAGGATGAGCCCGCCGACAGACCTGAAGGAGGTGGTAGAGTCAGAGATCAAGTGCGTCTTCCGCGACTTCCGCGGCGCTCGACTGCGAGGGTGGCCAAGGATTGATCGTCACTGACCACGACTTCGTTCTGCAGGGAGTGGCATTTCCGTGCGTAACAAACATTCTGCCTGCCCTGAGAACCTCCTCTCAGTGAACACATATTCGTAGATATCTACTTCCACCAGAGGAACGCGGACGAACACCACGCCGCCCTCGAGCTCCGTGATGCCGTCCTCCGCCTCAGGCGCGACGGGGCCTTCGTCGCTGTTCCTCTCTTCCGCGTGAACACGGACCCAATTGGACCGCATCCCGTCGGTGAGCCCCCGAGAAAGCTGTCCAGCATGAGGAACTCTTGGCTGATCGCCTGTCAGGCTCGTACGAGATCTGGGCTCCGTCGGAGTCCTTCGTGTCCGTTTTCTCGTATCTGTCCTTGAACAGAGGAAATCTCAGGTTCGTCTGGACTACGGCGCACAACGACAGTCCAGACTGACTATGCTTGATAGTATCCTCGTCCATCCCCTCACGCGCGAGCAGGTGAGCCCCCGACTGTCTCTCTACAGCCGCGCAACCCACAGCTGACTCCCATTTCTCCCTCCCCAGCGCAAGTAAGTCGCCTGTGACAGTGCGGGGACGATCACCGCTCATACAACGTGTACAGGGATCATGAGATTCGCCAGGCCTGGCTCGGGCCCTCCTTCCCTCTCGATCTCTCCACTCTCCCAGTGAGCAGCGACGAGGTGCCCCTCCAATACGCCAGCCTCAGTTCGTGCCCTCCAGCTCTTCCCACCGCGCCTGCACTGCTCACTTCCCTGCGCACAGAGCTCGGCTACTCGTCTACAGCCCCTAAGCTGTCCCTCGAAGAGCGCAAGCGCCTCGGGGCCAACGTCGAGCAGATCCTCAGGGGTGAGAAGGAGGCGGCGAAGGCGCCCAGCGATTGAGTTGCAGCTCGTTCACATCGGGTCCTCTTCCTGGAGCCGCTCTTGCGCCAGTGGGAAGAAGATCGGCCGCGAGCGTTCGGCGTACAGCTTCTCCCTCGGTTCTCTCGCTGTGTGTGACCCTCTATGCTGTGTAACGATATTGAATCCCTCCGCTACCCATGGCAGTGTAACGTTCGGCAGGGGACATTGCCCGCTGCACCCAGAGTGCACTTGGTATTCTATATGGCTCGCGGAATTGTGTACCAACGGCGTGCGGTTCGAAATCATCCCCCACCTCACGTCAGGCCAAACTCCCGGCGGAGCCTCTCGATGAGCAGGAACGACACTACAAAGAATCCATGAGTCCCACACATCCCATGCACGCAAGAGCCTGAACCCTGGAGGGAAAACGCGCACCGATGATGTAGTCCAGGCTCTCCAGCGCCGACGGGTGGATCTCGAGGTACGGATGCTGCGACATGCGCAGGACGTGCAGATACCGCCGCTCCCTGTGGAACGACACGAGCGCCTTCTCCGGGGCGTCCTCCCGCGTCAGCTGCAGCTCCTCGGCATCGCTTCAGCCCTCCACGCCCCACTCCCAGCAGAGACAATCCAGGGAATGCTCACCTCCAGCCGCTTCTTGTGCGCGCGCCACGTGTACTTGTACCCGTCCTTCGCGCGGAACCACGCCCGTCTGCAGGAGTTTGCGTGTGTTTCGTAGGCGTTGTGAATGTGGATCGCACCGATGGAAAGCAAAGGAAACCGCCGTTCTGTCAGCGCGAACGTCAGCGCACGACAAGACAAAGACCAGGTGCTGACAGCTCATCCGGATCCCGCACTGTGCCCTCCACCTCCGTGTGCAAAAAGTCCTCCGCCGCCCGGAGCTCGCCCCCGCTGAATCGCAGCGCCGTCACGCGCTTCGCCTCATCTTCCTTGCCGGCTCCCTCCCTGCTGCCTTCGTCACCGTCGTCAGCCCCGCCTGGGCGTCCATTCAGCAGCTCCGCGACGGGGTCAAAGCAGCGTGTGTTCACGTCGAGCCGCGAGACGCGCGTGAGGTGGCGCTCCCAGCGCGGCGTGACGACCTCGTAGTAGAGCACGTCCGTCGCGTTCGCGAGCACGACGTTCCGCAGCGACGTCGTCGTCAGCACGAGCCGGTGCGCCTTCTCGTTCCCTGTGCCGCCCGCGGGCCCGTCGTGGTGCTCGGACCTGATGTAGTACACCGACTGCGGCGCCGTGAGCATCTTCGGTCGTGTATCGTCGATCGTGAATCGTCGAGTCCTGAATTCTGAGTCCTGAGTCTGAGTTTGCGCGCGAGGGGGTTCTTCGGGCTGCGCAGCAACACAGCAACGCGTATCGTATCGGTATCTGGTCCGGGGCCGGGGCTCTTGCAGCGAAAGGAGGGACCCGTCGTCCTGTGCGAAAAGGGGAAGCACTCTCGCCTGTGCGCACCGTCTTATGAGGTGGAGCGGACACCGCGCGTGCGCACGGACGTGGCCCCGAGTTGCCTGAACATCATGTCCTAGCGCCGTATCTGACAAACTGCACCGCGCCTGTGAGAACAAATCGCAGACAGGAGCCTCTGGACGCACCGAAAATACACGCCCACTAGGCGTTCCGGTGGGAATCCGCTTCCACACTCGCTCAGCGTTAGGAGCGCCTTGTCATGGAGACCGACACACGGGGGAGGCATCAGGGTATATATGCATGCTGTGTGGTCCATTGCAGTAGTCGGATGTATTGGTACATTTTGGTTTTGAGTGACATCTCATGCGCGAAAGCAGTACGAAACAAATCTATGGTTAGTATGATCCCACACCGTTGACGCCCGCGCCCTCAGCCCAGTCACCAAACAAAAGCGATATGCTCTCGCCGTTGTGCGTCCGGCGTATGCTCTCGGCGATTGTGGGGCTCACATCGATCGTGACCAGCTTAGAGCAGCCTGCCTCATGTTGCTGTTGTGGCACGGTGTTCGTGACCTAGGGGAGGGATTAGCTTATCCTCAACCAGAGGGAAAGTGAGCGACCACGATGGCCGGATCACATACCACAAGTTGCTCGATCGGGAGCTCTTCTATCTTTTTCATGTTGGTCTCCGAGAGCAGACCTGTAGGAGAAATTGATATGATGGTTCCTCCCGGAGAAGAATGGGGTACCCACCATGAAACACGATGGCGTAGACCTTTTTCGCACCGTTATCGACCAAGGAGCGGGCCGCCAGCGCGAGAGTGTTGCCGCTATCTATCATGTCATCTACCAAGATCGCGACCTACAGATGCCGGTAGCGTGTCAACATCTACCGCGCCGCACATGACCGGGACGACGGCCGATATAAAGCGAGCGCACCTTGTCTCGAACGTCTCCGACCAGCACCTCCATCTTCTCCGGCGCGGTCGCGTTCCGGGTCCGCTCTCGGTGGATGAGTGCGAATTCGACGCCGAGTTTGTCCGCGATGGCAGTCACGCTTCCGTCCGCGTCAACATGCCGGCAGCCGAACACGCAGATCTTCATAACTCACCGTTTCGCGCCTCCCGCGTCCGGACTGACGATGATGCTGTTCTTCCAGCCCTCGATGTTCCGCTTGATGTACGAGATCATCAGAGGCTCCGAGTAGAGGTTGTCCACCGGGAAGTCGAAGAAGCCCTGGATCTGGCTTGCGTGCAAGTCCATGGTGATGACGTGGTCGCATCCTGCAACTGCGAGCATGTTCGCGACGAGCTTGGCGGTGATCGGCGCACGCGACTTGTCCTTCTTGTCCATGCGGGCGTAGGGGTAGCAGGGGATGACCGCCGTGATCCTCCGGGCAGAGGCACCCTTGCAGGCGGAGATGAGGATGAGGAGCTCCATGAGGTTGTCGTTCACGTCGCTGCACCCCGTCTGGATGATGTAGACGTCTTCATCGCGGACGGACTCTGAGATTTTGACGTTGATCTCGCCATTGGAGAACTTCTTGACGGTGCAGGGCGTGAGGGGAACGTTGAGCCTAATGATCCATGTTTTTGATGAACTTCGCCGAGATGTGGGTGCTATGAAGCTGAAGCTCACCGCTCGACTACAGCCTGGGCGAGCCAAGGATGGCTGTTCCCTATTCGCGCAGGTTAATGACAGTGAGCTGGATGGTGAAGACGACGAGGACGCACCAGTGAGGATCCTGACAGAGTTCCCGCGGAGCATTTTCCAAGATACAGATTAATAGAACATACAAGCTAGAGAGGAAGAGAGAGGACGAGAGGAGCGGGCGACGTAGAGCGTTGGAGAAACATATTCCCCGGCGCTCCGCAATTCTCGCAAATTCCGTCTTGTTTGCGCCGGCCAAACACCGGACACACGTGCGTGGACACCGGCGCCTCTTTGCACATCCACGGTCCGTCTCGGTTCGGGACGCCCGCAAACGTACAGTTTTACAGCGCACGGACGTAAGCTTGAACCCCACAGCATGCCAGATGCGCGCCCACAACGCATGAGTTGGGATAGATTCAGAGGTCTACCCTATCACGACGGAGGGACACGGATCGTGATATTTTCTACCACGTATTCCGAATCAGCATACCCAAGTAGCTGCGGAATGTATGAACTGCGGGACAGATACATCGGTCAGTGAGAAGCCAGCAGCAGGGAAGATGGAACAGCTACCTTCTCAGCCCCTTCACGCGCTCGATCTGCGCCGAGTTGTAGTTCGCGAGCCCACGTCCGACCTCCTCCAGCTCCCACTCCGCCGTGCTGTCCACCGCCCGCTCGATCACCACCGTGTCGTCCTCGGGCAGCGGCCGCAGCGTGAGGGACGGCGTCATCTCCTCCTCCACGATCGACATCTGGTCCAGCGTCGATATCGACGAGCTCAACGACGCCGCCGCGTTGATCTCGGGCGTGTTCGGCTCTGTCACCGCAGTTCCGTCGGCATAGGAGCTCCGCGCAGACGTCGGGCTGTCGCCTTCCGCCTTGTCGGACCCAGCTCCCGCCTCAGTCGCCTCTCCGAGTCGGCCCTTTCGTATCAGGATGCGGACAGCTTGACCAGATGCGAACGCGCCTCGGACTCCTAGGACGCCCGCTGCGAGTAGCCGCCCTCCGGACTCACGCTTCGACAAGACATGATGTGCGCCCGAGTCGATGATGACACTCCCCGATGGGTGCAAGGTATGGCTCGTCCAAGCCTTGAGGTCGCGTAAGGGCAGGGTAGCAGGCATGAAGAGTGTATGTGGGGGTCGTGTCAAAGACGTCGGGAAGGAAGAGGATGCTGAAGGCGTGGGCGTGGGCGTGACCGAGGATTGACTAGAAGCAGAGGGAGTTGGAGTGACGCTCGGCGCAACTGGATGAGGTTCAGGGCTGGTGCGACCAGACTGCAATCCAGAGAGGGGCGTGTTGGTACCAGACTTGAACGCGCTGTTGTATTCAATGATCTTGAAAATGTTTTGCGGGTCCTTGCTAGAGGTCACCACCGTCATGACGCCTGCAGCGGTCGCAATCTCGGCGGCGATGAGTTTTGTCTCCATACCACCCGTGCCCAGATTGGACCCGAGGGTACTTGTACTGACTGAATGTTTTTGTTAGCCGGAAACATGGGAGTTGTTATTGTCAACCCACCTTGCGAGCGAATAGCTGCAATGGACGTCACGACATCTATACGAGACGCGTTCGGGTCTTTTCTAGGGTTTGACGTATACAGCCCATCTACATCGGTCAACAGGAAGAGATAGTCGGCATGAATCATGGAGGAGGTGATGGCGGATAGCGTGTCGTTGTCGCCGAATTTGATTTCCTAAGCTACAGTGTAAAAGTCTGCTCTCGAACGGACGTGCGATTCGCACTTACGCTGACGGACACAGTATCGTTCTCGTTCACGATGGGTACCACACCCATGGACAAGAGCTCCTTGAACGTGTTCACGGCATTGAGGTACCTTGTGCGCTGCAGATCCCTGACGGTGAACTCTCGTCCCTCGCACGCTCAGACCTCACAGCAACACGTACGTCTGAGATATCCCCACGGGTGAGCAGTATTTGCGCTATAGGTTGCCCAAGTTGTCCGAACAGGTTGTCCCACAGCGCGATAAGCCGTCCTTGCCCGATCGCAGCCAGCGCCTTCACAGTACACGCAGATAGAACCGACGTTGCGCGATGTCAAGGATGCAGAGCGTACATACCTGCTTCTTCGAGAGCGCCTTGGGTCTTGTCGCTACTTCCATGCGCTTCAAACCCACTCCGATGGCGCCTGAACTCACGAGCACGACCTTGTGCCCTTGTGCACGCAGGTGCACGACGGTCTCGACGACCGCTGAGAGCGTGGAGAGCAACGGTTGGTGCGTCGTCTCATGTACGATAGACGAGGTGCCTGAGAGATACCGTCTCATTAGGGGGTGTGCTCACATAACTTCTCGCAGAGTACATACCAAGCTTGATCACGATCGTCTGAGACGGAAGGTGTCGCGGGCGTGCCATTTTCTAAGTTATGCCAAGCTGCTAGACTGTGGACTCCGTTCCTCTAGTAGTATGCAGTCAAGTCCTGATTGTTCAAGAGTGTCTTCGGAAGCACGATGCGCGACGGGCAGAAGAGGGCTGGGATTGACTCATGGTGAGATGCACTTCGACAGCGTGCTGCAAAGCTGGATGTGCACGGAAGCGCCCGTACATATTCTCGGCGCTTCGGCCTTGTCCGCACAGATGACCACATGAAATGCCTCGCTATGAGCTCAGGATCTCGAGCACCTCTACCGACTGATCAACGTGTATAGAACGTAACGCAAGTACACAATGGCATCCGCGAGGATGACAACTACCAGGCAGTATATCATACCGCCTCCCTGGAAACGAGCCCAGGCTTTTCTGAAGCTTCTCTCAAGCACAACTACAGAACCTGGCACAAGACCTGCTGCTCTTGCGCACGTTGGGAAGTCCACTCTGTTCCTGATACAGATGAGAGAGCCACATATGTCTGCGTGCCACTTACTCATGTTACGTATGCAATAGTGGTAGCAGCTACGAATGTCATGTCGCATATGACTCTCCGTGCGAGACCAATAACTCACCGCCCTCTACGCGACCCTGCTGCGCTATCATCCCCGATAGATTAGTGTATATGACGTCTCACCATGAGCAGGAAAATGTGGCCCCAGCACACCTCAAGAGCCTCAGAAACCACGTAGCAAATATCTGCAAGCGAACGCGTACACGGCGGCGCGTAGCTATCGCAGAACAATACATCGATCTACACAACTGAGACGTCAGTATCTGACACAACGCTCTGCGCAGGACTGAGTCAAGGGCGGCTTACAAATTACATAAATAGTGCAGGGGCCTGACAGATGATGTTGTTATGCAAGTATGTGGCCTGATGAACGGGAGTGTATGAGGATACATCTACGAGTGGTTCTGAGCTCTCGTACCGAAGGTCACACCGAGAACGGCGTTATAGTTTTGATAGCCTCCATCCTTCGTCGCAGGCGTCTAGCACCAGGAAGTCGTACCAGTACACCGCAATCGGGACGGTCGCGAGGTGCCACAGGGAGTGTGCGTCTATGATCCTCCCCCATGGCGGGAAGTCGAACAGCTCCAGCGCCGTCGCCGCGGTGGTGAGCAGCACGAACAAGGCCGGCATGGTGGCGAAGGCAGGTCGATACGACTTCGGGCGCCCGCGGAAGCGGCGGATGAACGAGATGCGGGACGGCAGCGCGTAGCACAGCCAAAGCAGGTTATGCGCCATGCCGATGGTGAGGTTGAAGAGCATGTTGTAGCTGTAGTCGAAGCGGGGCAGGAAGGTAAGGTAGGAAATGTGTCCGAGGAATGCCCACGAGCACGCAAGCGTCAACGCAACTCGTATGGTGGACGCGGTGGATGACTGGTTGTACGTCAGGGAGTGACGTTCCATGGGATAGAGGTGGAACAACCGGATGACGGTGTAGTAGAGCGCATACAGGATGGCTAGGGCGGCGGAGAAGTAGTCGAGCTTTTCCGTAGTCGGTAGATCTACGCCCCACCTTTCTTCAGTCTCTGCGGCAACAAAGACTGGTAGAACTTCTGACCTCGAGTGTGAAAGACGGAAGACCACACCCATGCATTCATGCTGATGAAGGCGAAAAGCAGGTAGTACTTCTTCATGGGGTGCCCGTCCGGAACCTTGGCGCGCAGTTTGCGCACGCCCGTGACGTGCGCCATGAAGTTCATGACAGAGAACAGCACTGAAGCGGGCTCTTGCATGCCGGCGAAACGCCAGAATGGCCATTTTCCATAGTACTGCCTCACGGGCTCGTGGTGCGCGACGGCCCGATCGGTGATGAGATGCATGCACTCATACTTGCAGTCGTCGGTGCACGTCCAGCCGGTGAGTCGCAAAGCAATAGGCAATGACACAATTGGCGAACCGCCGGGGCAGGCTCGAGACTGGCACAGCGAGACGCAGCTTCTGAACTCTTCTGCAGAATCTCCAGACGAGGCATTGACTGATGAGGAGAACGTAGCGAGCAGAAGCAAACAGGAGGTCGCAAGGTTCAGAGGTATACAGAAAAGCCTCATGTTTATAGAGCAATGCGACAAGACAAGGTCGTGATGGGAGTGAGTGGCAAAAACCTGGAGAGCACAGTGGTCGTCGACGACGGTGAGGTGCAGAGTCCAGGAGCAGCTCAAGACAGCGACGCGTAACTTACCTTGAATGGAAATCGGCTTACGTAACGGTGGCAGATCCTCTGCTCGAGACTTGGCTTGTTTTGCACCTTCAACCATCCTCCTTCTCACCCGTCGACAGCTATAACTCGAGAAATACTCCTTCATCTTCAACCGAATTATACAGGTAGGCTTGTATCCATCTTTACTAGCGGCAAAGCCGGATCACTTATTTTTACGACGCGAACTACGAATGTGACTAACCACTCATGCATAACAGCTATAGAGCGGTCGAGCACTTTGTATAAGCCGCAAAGATCGTCTACAGTCCATACAGGACATACTCCTTATATTGAGGTTTCTTCCATATCCTCTGATTCACCGTAACGACCCCGAAAACGCGGAGACACTCAAAGTCACCGACATGGTCCGGACATCCCAAGCCACGAGTCTCACCTTCTCGTCCTCGCCTTACTTCGACGACAGGGGCCCTCACGGACATGCAGAACCAATAACAGAACGCGTCAACGTAGGAATAGCCGGGCTTGTGCTCCTCAGCAACCGCTGACACGCCACACGTTTTAGCCACATTCACGACCTATCGTTTCGTATTACTTCCCAAAAGGCGTCGGCGCACAACACTATGGAGTACGAGTAATAGCTGCAATCAGTTTTGTTCCATTCTAAGTCTAACCGTTTATATAGGAACATCACCCCATGAAGCCACATAGGCTAACGCTGACGAACGCACTGGTCCTAGGTTACGGTCTTGACAAACAGATTCATAACATCTACAATCCACGACCTGCCACGCAAGCGGAACTCGAAGCATACCACGACCACGACTACATCGAGTTCTTGTCAAGGTAAGTGGCTCATTGTTAACCATTCATCTATGCGTTCTGACCGCTCGTTTTGGTTGTAGGGTAACACCGCATAACCAGGCCGAGATGAAGTCAATGATCGACACCTTCAACTGCGTCGAGGACTGTCCGATATTTTCCGACATGTACGATTTCTGCAGGATGTATGCTGGTGCATCACTAGCTGCGGCGCGGAAGCTATGTGCCGGAACTACGGACATTGCCATCAACTGGAGTGGTGGCCTGCATCACGCGAAAAAGGCGGAGGCCAGCGGTTTCTGCTATGTGAACGACATTGTCCTGGCTATCCTCGAACTCCTACGGTATGCAGAATCATCCCGTTGGTTTCAAGCTGCCACTGACATTCTTGTAGCTATCACCCTCGCGTGCTGTACATTGACATCGACATCCACCACGGTGATGGCGTAGAGTTCGCTTTCTACCATACCAACCGCGTCATGACCGTCTCCTTCCACAAGTACACAGGAGACTTCTTCCCTGGCACCGGCAAGCTCGACGACAACGGCACGGGCCTCGGAAAGCACTTCTGCCTCAACGTCCCGCTCAAAGACGGCATTGACGACGACATGTACCTCGCCACGTTCAAGACCGTCATCGAGGACACCGTTGCCTCCTTCCGGCCTACGGCCATCGTGCTCCAGTGCGGCGCAGACTCGCTCGGGTGCGACCGCCTCGGCGCGTTCAACCTCTCGATCGCCGCGCACGGCGAGTGCGTAAATTTCGTGCGCAAGTTCAATGTGCCGCTCCTCGTGCTCGGCGGCGGCGGGTACACGATCAAGAACGTCTCGCGCTGCTGGACGTACGAGACGTCCGTGCTCGTCGGCGCCGCGATCCCCGACGAGCTGCCCGTCACGATCTACGACTCCTTCTTCCGCGAGACGAAGTGGAAGCTGCACCCGCCGCTCACCGGCCGCGTCGAGAACCAGAACACGGCGGCGTCCCTCCAGCGTATCACGATCGCCGTGCGGAACAAGCTCAGATACCTCCAGGGCGCGCCGAGCGTCGCGCTGCAGGAGATCCCCCCGGACCTCGCGGGGTGGCTCGCGGACGAGGAGCGCTCGCGGGAGGAGAAGGACGAGGAGCGCAGCACAGCGACGGCGGGCGAGTCGCGGGAGGACCGGTCAATCCTCAGGAACGAGTACTTCGACGGGGACAGGGACAACGACGCGGACACGGCGGACGAGGTGCCGTTGTCGCAGGCGGCGCCCGCGAAGGGCAAGGCCCCGGCGAGCGCGAGTGCAAGCACGAGTACGGCTGGCCGCAAGCCGCGTGGAGGTAAACGCGGAAGAGGACGGGGCCGCACGAAGGCCACCGTGTCTGCAACCGAGTCCATCGCGTCCGTAGCATCCATCGCAGGCGACGATGACGACGAGGCCGACGAACCGAGTCCTGTGCGGACAACTAGGGGGAGGGGTCGCGGACGTGGGAGGGGGCGCGGGAAGGCGACGAGATCGCAGGCGAAGGAGCGGGACACCGAGGAGTCGCCCCCTGCGGACGATGCCAGTATGGACGTCGACCCCGAACCGCTCGACGTGTAGCTCTCGTTGGCTTTGCATCGCTGTCTTGTGTCTCCTAGGTGTGTTGACTTCGCAGACTGGCGAGGTACGCTGCGAGCTGACTCCAGAAAGGCTCGCTCAGGGGTGTTGTCGAACTGTTATCTTATTCTATCTAGAGTTGTGTAATATGGAGCCTTGTAGTCATACCACCGCTTCACTACGGAAAACGCGGTACATGATGTGGTGATTGTGATGGCCATACTCACGGCGTCCACAGCTGGCGGTCAATTCTTTCTGAGACGCCTGACGAAGTAATGGATGGATACAAGAGGTGATAAATTATTGCAAGGGTATGTAGCTAGAATGTGCGGAGATGCGATGAGCCATGCGAGATTACAGCGACGAGTATAGATGCATCACAAGAAAGTATCCCAAACAGAAAGGCTAGTGCTTGTGCTTGAGCGCAACCTGCGCACCCAGTAGCGATGCGAGCTCGTAACACGCGACGAGCAGGAGCTGGCCGACGAGATCGGTGAGGGCGGACTGGCAGGGTAGAGCGTACATGTCGGGATCTAGATCCCGTTTCCACAGGAAGGTGGTGATGACCTGCGCCATGAGGAGCGAGATGGTGATCTGTGGACGACGATGTCAGTTCGTAAACTATACTGATGAGAATGCAAAGAGCTACATACAGCCATGAGGAAGAAGACGACCTGGAGCATGATGAACAAGAAAGGCAGTTTGATCCACCCGAGGAGGTGCACCGTGGCGAGGAAAGCGATTTCAATAGGAATGCTGACGACGACGAGGGTGATCATGACCAGTCGAGGACTGGGATGGTGCTTATCCTTGTCGACGTCCTGTATAGAGGAGACCAGTGATGACGCCTTGGCGGTCGCGGCGTGGAGGGCGGTGGATAAGCGGGACACGAAGATCGCGCTCACACCACCAGGAAGACCTGTACAAGAAATGAGTAAGCCACTTTTTCACTAGTGCAGTACATATAGATGACGTACCGGTGATGACGACTGCCAGTAACGCAAACCCGCTGTAGCGCTCGACGAAGGTGTCCAACACTAGGCCCGTTCCACTGCTGATGACCATGGCGATGAAGAGCGGTGACCAACCCTCCCGCAGTAAATGCTTCACGTTCTCGTTGCGGTTGGTCACAAAGGTCCATCCGACGGCGGCCAGTACCAGGAGTATGACTATGATGAGTGGAATAGGCGTGCGGAGGATGTGTAAGTGAAGTTCGGAGATTACGCCCAGGAGGGACAGTGTGACCAAGTCGCCAAGGCAAGCAGCCACAGGAGGGGCGATGTTGTCTGGGAGGGATCAGCATCAGTCTCTTTGGCAGATGCATAATGAGGTCGTACCAGGATCCAGGCCCAGTCGTCGACACACTACGACTAGCATGCACATGAATGCTCCCAGGATGATGCTTGAGGCACATGCTGCGCACATTGCAGACGAAGCAACCATAGCGAACCTGGGTGGGAAGGCCTCAGATCTACCACTCGCAAGCTCGGGTCGCGAGATGCTTACTCGGCGGGCCCGGAAGGGGGTAACGGAGCTGGTGGTTTATGGGGTTTCGGTTTGTGTACTCCTCGAGTATATAGTGCGCGAACGAAATCCGTGGCCGCGTCCCCTGATGACTCCGGGTTGCTCGCGACGCCGGCATCCATTACCATGTTCGTGAGGAAGGACACGCATACGGCGACAAAGGATACTATAGTGGCTTGCACTTGGAGGAGGGAGAGATTCCCGAGAATGATGGAGTGTCGTTTGGAAGGGTGATCAAGGTCTCCCATGTTGGCAGCGGTCCCGAGGCGTGCGGAGAGGTTCATTTCGAGGTTTCCCTTCAAGTTCAAAATCACTGGGATGATCATGATCAATTCGTCAACTTGGGACATCGCTTTCCAGTGCTGACCGGCGGTTAGGAACACGAATGCAATATGGCAAGTATGCAATGTGCTCACGGAGACTATGTCCAATATTTCCCCGGTAAACAGGAGACCGGTAGTCGTGAGAAGCAGCGTCGGTGCTGTCTACACGTTCGATGTTTATTATCTCAACAAATGCAGAAGATTGAGGGGGCGAACCTCGATAACTATGCGTTTGACTTGGCCGAACACAGTCGGCTTGCCCTCTTGCGACCGTTCACGTCCGCGCGTGCGGGTGCGCGACCCCAGAAGAGCCTGCTCTCCTCCGTCGTCTCCGTCCGAGTCGTCGTCCGAGTCGTGAGGTCCATTCGCATAGTGTGCTGAGCCATAGCTGTTTGAGCGGGCCGGCGTGACAGGAACCTCTTCGAGGCCGGTCATTTCGATCGTGTCCGAGCTAGTCTCGGATTCGTCGACGTTGTGGGCGTCGGTGTCAAACAGGAGGTGCTGCCTCGAGTCCATGCTGCGCGAAGACTAAGCACACGCGGTGCGTGCGAGAGCAAGAACGTTGTCGGGTGCGTGGCGAGCAGGAGAGGTCGGAGGTGCGCACACGGAGAGAGTTGCCACAGCAGTCCAGGGCCGTGGGAGCGTCCTTCCGAAAAGGACAACTATTGTAGCTGACGCCTTTGGCAGCGCTGGGCGTCTACGAACTTGGATCTGCTCGCGACGGTGCTCGTTCACCTTGGCCACACTCTCCCTCCGGGCGACACTCGTCCTCCCCATATCTCTCTTCTGAGCTCGGACGTGCACCAGCAGCTCGGGGAAGCTGCGTCGGTCCATATCTGGCGGTCCGGTCGTCCGAACCACAGCATGTCGTCTTCCGTCTCACCATTCACCGCTCTCCCCACAATCCGTTCCTCTCTCCTCCACAACCGTCCCGAAGCTGTCCCACCGACAGATGAACTTGAGCTGCTACACGCGGAGCTTACCGTGTTCAAGCAGAAGAGCTTGGAACGCGCCAAGAAGGCCAGTGATGACATGCGCGCCATCGAGGAATCCATGCGGCGCCTCAAGGAGAAGGAAAAGGGGAAAGCAAAAGCTTTGCAGAAGATGGAGAGGGAACGCGGCTGTGCGTACTATTTGCTCCATTGCCTAATTTGTGTCTGACGATACACCTGATACACCACCTGCTCTCTGTCCCTCATACCCCATGGCACGCTCCCACACATGGCGCGTATCACACAACCCGGATATCTGTACGCATTGGGCTGGCACTGCTGCTCTACTTTCATCACACTCAAATGCGCGTCGCTAACGGACGCGATTGGCCTTACGGACCTTACCTTTGACCGTTGTCTCACGGTCAACCGATCGGCCCTGCGGTTCACTTTCCACGCTTTGTTTCATGACACTGACTTGCTAACGCAACAATACCGACCACCTTTACACTGCGCTGTCTTCTGGAACATCATTGACCGCTATCTGCCGTACCATATGACCTGCCATCACGCTTGGACCTTGCTGTGGCGACACTTGCTTCCGTCCGCTGCGTCTCTGTTCTCTCCATCCTTCTCGCCTCCAATGCACGCCACTCGTCTGCTTCGCTCGAACACCTGCTTGCAACATATCTGAACCTTCCTGTGTCTATCTGCTGCGCTCTGTGCTCGTCGGCCACCTACGTTCTCGTACCTCAGCAGTCACGCCCTCCGTAAACGGGGACGAAACTCGGGCTTCTTCACAACCTCAGTCTCAGCAAGTAAAGAACCGCCTATCTTCCTTGCCTGCTCCCGCCATGCCAGTTCCTTCTCAGAACTCCATAGAGCAACGCAAACGGTGAGCACGTTTGACTACTCGTAGAATGCGAGATTCAGCCAGGGAAGATGCACGGATACGCGCCTATGAGGATTGGGTATGTGGGTATGGGACGATACTGCTCACCCACCTACTTAACGCTCTGGCCGCATCTATTCCTCCGCCTACCCTGTCAGGCCACGGTAGGCAGTGCACTGTATCCGTGTACAAGTGGACAGGAGTATGGCATCGTCGAAACTACGCCCACACAGTGCAGGGCGAAGGCATGGATGGTTCATCACGCTTTAGTACGCCGCAAGTATGCTCGAGTGTAATCAACCCCTTGTGGTGGTGGTCACGTACCTTTCAGCTCGAATTACTGACCCTTCTCCAGCGCTGCTGAGGAACTCAAGAAGAAGAACAAGAAGAAGCGGAAACTGGATGATTCCAGCGACCTCGAGCCAGGTGCGCCTGCTGATCTCAGAGACTGGCAAATGTAGTTATATTCGGCCATAGACCCACCGAAGATTCGAAAGGCGTCGCCATTACCTCCACATACGCACCCACATCCCCCGACGCAGAAGGCGTCAAAGTTCCCGTCCCAGTCCACTGTATTTAGCAAGGTTCGTTGCACGTTCGTCCTGCCTTGCTGCGTCGCCTTAGCAGACGCGTCCACATAGCCTGCCGCTGGTCCCGATTTCGCCGTTCCGCCTTCAGTGTCTCTGCTACCACAACGACCGCCAGTTGCTCCTCGACCGGTTGCGGGCCCTAGCAAACCCACAGAAGTCGCGGAAGACTTCAGCAAGAGCAAGCAGCCCAACCAGGTCCTCGTCACGACATTCTACACGAGCATCGAGCCATGGTTACGACCGATAAAGGAAGAGGATATCGGCTTCCTACAGTACACCGGGGACGAGGTGGAGCCATTCATCATGCCGAAGGTCGGACGCCACTACTCGCAGGTGTGGGAGGAAGAGGACACGGCGCTCTACGGCGGGCCTCTACCAGGGACAGCAGCTGCGCGGCCGACGTCGCAAGGAGGACCGCCAGGAGCGCTGCCGAAATGGGAGCCGTCGACGCTGGGAGACACCGACCTGGTGACGGAGGAGCGGGGCCACGGGCCGCTCACGGAGCGTGTGGTCAGCGCGTTGATTCCGATGCACGACGCGACGGAGTGGAAGGGCGTCAAGGCGGCGGAGGAGGCGATGGAGGGGCGCCCAGGGACGAACGGCGCGGCTGCGGCTGCGGCGCGCGACAAACTGAACGTCGCGGACCTGGAGGATCGCATGCGGAACGTGATGCGATATCATGGCTTGCTCGACGAAATTGTGAGTGACCCTCCGCTCGATCGCACCCTCTATGACTCATAGTGTGCTGCAGCCCGACTACTCAGAAGCTGTGGACGATCCTATCGCTACTGCTCTGCGACACGCGCAACGTGAGCTCCGCACCGTCTTGGCCACGAACAAGGCACGTCGAATGCGGCTCGCTGCCATCGCCGAGGACAGGCTGGCCTATCAGGAGTACGTCGACGGGCGCGACGCGCTGGACAAGAACATCACGACGCTCTACTCGAAGCTGCAGAAGAAGGACGGGCCGAAGGTGAACAAGAAGAAGAAGCAGAAGGGCGACGCGCCGCACTCCTCCAACGGCATCGCGCCCACTGGCACGGCCGCGCTTCCTCCCTGCCCCGCCGCGCTCGGGCTCAGCCCAGACGACCACAACCAGCTGCACGTCCCGGAGCAGCTGCAGGAGCTCGTGCGCACGCGGCGGAACTGGGTCGACGTCATCGGCGGCGTGTTCGAGGAGAAGGAGCGCGAGAACCCCGGCCGGATATGGGGCTTCCCGCAGGAGAGCGTGTACGCGGGCATCGAGGACGAGGTGCGGGAGAACCTGGCGCGGCTACCGCCGCCGACCCGGCCCGCGGGGAGCTCGTCGCTGGCGGTGCCTGTGAACGGGCGGGCGAACGGGGTCGATGCACGGACTACGAAGGGCAAGGGGCGGGCGAGCGACGACATGGAGGTCGGCTGAGGCCACCGTCACATCGTCGCAGCCCGGTGTGCTGTTTCCCGCAGGGCGCGCGTCCTGTGTCGTCTTGCTTTCCGACTTATTTGTATTATTGCTATGCACCCTTGGATTACTTCACGCTATAATCGCCCACTGTCGACTTTCTCTCGCCGTTGCTTGTACTACCTTCTCACTCTCGGGATGACATGGGTTATGGGCGTACGGTCATGACGCGTTCGAGTAAGCAGCAAGGTGCTGAGGATGCGGAGATGGTAAGACAAGTACGCTATGAAGCTGCCTTGCTCTTCTTCTTTTTCGGAGACTCCGCACCGCTCTTCCTCTTCTTTTTGGGTGACTCTCCGTCCTCCCCGCCAGCCTTCGCGCCGTCCTTGCGGGATTTTGATGGTTTCGCGGTTGGTGGGGGAGCGTCTACGTCCATGGCCTCTTCTGTATCGTCCTCGACAGGCGCGAGCGAGCCCAAGGGCATGAAGCGGTGCGTGAGGATCTCTTTCGGGTATCTTGGCCGTGGAGGATTTTGGTGCGAGACGGGTGACGCGCCGGGGGAAGATTGGGGCGTAGGTAGGGAGGGACGCGCTGAGATGACCAGACGGCGGGCGATGGGCTTGGGAGCTGGTGAAGTAGCGGTTATAGCACGATAGAGGGACCAGGGGGGTGAAGAACGTACCTTGGAAGAGCTTGCCTCCGTGCTTTGCCCTCGGCAGGAGCGCTGACACCCCGCGCAGCTCCTCGCCGCCGATCGTGTCTGCCTCATCCTCTCCCAGGTTCCAGACGTCGTACGTGGTGCTCTTCCGGTCGATGGAACCTACGCGCGCAGACTTTGATGGTGACGAGGACAAGTCGAGTTTGGCTTCTTGGAGGTACTTGGGCTTGAGCTATGGACAGGCTGGTGTCAGTCCGGTGCGCGAGGTGAGCATGTAGTGTGAAACGCACCCCCTCAGGTACCCGCACCACCCAAAGCTCCAAGTTGTCGTCGTCCTTTATGGAGTCCCAGTCGAAGGGGCCACTGTCCACCTTCAAGTTCATCGCCTTGTACCCTTCTGGTGGCGTGTAGTCCCAGTTCGGGTTTTTGCCCTCGTCCTTGCCATGCTTGTCGACGTTCGAGGCTGCCTGTGCCTCCTTTGTAATTTTCTGCTTCTTGCTTGACTTCTTCTGCAGGTCGCGCAGGCTGGGCGGCTCGGGAGAGGAGGATGAGGAGCTCGAATCACTCATGAGTGCGGGCGCTTAGGCGAGGGTGGTGGTACAAATTGGCAGCTTCCGCGTTGGGAAGCGGTTGTTTGGCAAGAGCCTCTGGACCAAACAAACTGCCAGAGACGCCCAGCTGTCCAATAGCCGACTGCGACTTACGACGCGTCTCACTCCAGGACTCCGCCTTCGATTCCTATTATCCGTCGCCATTTCGCAGGTCGATTGCTGTAAACCATGGCGGACACATCGCCGAATAACGAAAAATCCTTCCTGCGACGGCTCACTCTCGTAACGCAGCCTGCATTGACCCAGATTGCTCATGGCTCGGCACCGTTCATCACCACATTCGTCCTCATTCACTTGACCGCTCCAGTCATGGCGAACCTCGGAGGCACCTCGTTGGCCTCCCAAGTTATGGTGAGTGGTATCTACACGTGTTATGCGCGCTCTCAAGCGAACTCCGGTCTCCGCACAGTTGCTCGGCAGAGAGTACTACCAGACGCCATTCGGCGAGAAGTACCTCGTGCTCGCACCGCTAGTCATCCATCCGCTCTCGGCCCTCCTCAAGCGCGTGCTCGCACCTAAGCCTGCCCGCCGTCTGAGCAGCATTCTCAGCGTCACCGGCTACACCGCCGCCGTCATCGTCGCGTTGCACTTCTACACCCACCGCGTCGCGCCCACCGACCCTTCCCCTCCCATCTATGCGGTCGGCCCATCCGAGCTCGACTACGAGTACGTCAAGTTCGGCCTCCAGAACTGGCCATGGAGGAGCTGGCTTGGATACCTCGGCTTCACCGCAACCGTCGCCTGGCACGCGTCGGAAGGGATGGCGATCATTTGGAATACCTGGCTGCGCCCCTACCTTGGAAGCTCTCCCGGCACGAAGAAGTCGCGCGCCATTGGAGCGCTGCTTGGTGGCGTTCTCCCGGTGGCAACTGGGATGTTCTTCATGTGGAGGGAGCCGCTGATGGTATTCGCGTCTCATGCGGACAGATTCCGGGCCGCATTCTGTCGTTCCCCGCTCTATTGGTATTGAATGCAAGTCCATATCTTATACCGATGTTTTATCCTCAGCTGTGTGCATCGTGCGCCCTTGAGTACTAGCTAACCTGCAGTCTGTTTGCCGTCGTCATAATCGCCATTGTATATGCGATCGACTTCAGCCCAGGCGAGGTACGTCGTTCGGAGATATCACACGTTCCAGCCATTCTTATACGTATAGGCAGGCAGACAGATTGCTGGTCAAATTTGGGGTCCATAGTAGATGTGCCACCGAAGTCTACTGTCGACGAAAGCCATATGGCCCGCCGTGCCACCACCCAACGGAGTTCAGCCGTGATCGAACAGTAGGTCGGGGATTGCGCTATTATCCGGCCTGGTACACGGTATACGCTGTGTCCGAGAGTGGCGAGCTGGAGGTATCCCTCGAAAGCCTATCGTTTCTCGCAGGATCGCTGAATCCCTATCGTCCTGGACGTTACCGCGAAGACTGGCCGGCGATTAGAAGCGAGCTCATCGCGGAGCGGCGACACTATCGAAACTTCCACTGTGAACTTTCTGCTCTACGAAGCTTCACTAAGGCGACCACTCCCATCGGCGTTTTCTCCCCCGTCCCGGCGCCGAGGTGGTACTGAGCAAGCTCAGCAACTCCGCCGCCCACGACACTCCGCCTGAATCCGACCCCGTCACAATAACATCCATCGTCTTGGACCATCAGAAAAAGGCTGCACGAGCCCCTTCCCTGGCCGTCCATCACATTCGTTCGCACTCTCACGCACTATGGACGCTTGGATGCGTACTCCCTTCTTCCTCCCCGAAGACGTAAACGTCGCCGCTCATTACGTGAAGATCCTCAACGCAAACTGTGTGCGCGCTGCCTCCGTTCCGCTGCACAGGCTACGGCCCGCCTTCAATGGAATCTGCGTCCCGCGTCACCCGCCATCGCGGTGGAAGCTGTCGATCAGGCCCTTGATCTCAGATCCGCACCCCCCGATTGCACCCATGTGGTCTGGGCTCGCGACCACCCCAGGACTAGGAGCACGCCTCATGATTGCATGTCCCTGCCTGCCCGATGCCTGGTGGCATGCTAGTCCTCGCGCGGCGGCCGCTGAGGTCGCGGGAACGTGGCAGTGGGCTGCGGGGTGACGGCCGCGCTGTTTGATATCTCGCCCCTGACACGCTAGTGCCGCCTCAATGAACCTCAACGTCCCACACGACATTGCCCACTCGTCGCCTCAAGCCGTGCGTGAAGGTTGGCGTTCAGTAAGCCCACGGCAGGCCTCGCCAGAGTCGCCACCCGCTCGCTTATGGAGAACTCTCGGTTCCGCACCGTGCTGATCGTGGCTGGCATGCAGCCTTCGCGAAGCCTTCGCACCGGGCTCCTATCCTCGCTTCTTATTCGCCTCCAACTACTCCATTTCGCACTCGCACTCGCACGCTTCGGTCGCCCCGGATCCGAGCCGGCCGGCTAGCCAACCAACATCCGCGCCAACCCTCGACCCTTCCCTCCAGACTTCCAGCACTCGCTTTTAGGGTCGGGTCCCCGGATCTGCAGGATCTGGGTGGCAGGATAACCATGCAGTCGCGCCGTGCTGGGTGCTGTGGGTGGCCTGATGCGCTGTCGGTGCATGTGCATGCGTGCCACCCTCACCTGCCCGTCGGGCTGCGCGTGTCCTTCCCGTGAACATATGATGCTGCCAGGCCGAAGGTATAGGCAGGGACGATAGGGTTTTCTCCTGCGTATATCCGGAGGGCGGCTGTTTCACCGCGTCCCTCTCCTGACAATACGGCCTCGGACCCGCGCGTTGGAGTACGATACGAGCACGAGCAGGTCGTCTGTCGGCGTACTAAGCCATCCTGACCAAAGTCTATCCTCTCCCCCCTAGACTCGTGAAACGTGGCCGCCTTCCTCAAAGTATTCTCCCGCGAACACATGTCTCTCCCTCGCGCTGACGCTAGCAGGCGTGCGCTGAGTATGGCCGCGTGGACGGGACCCCGATCGATGTATAGGAGCTCGCGCGAACTCTATCCTCTGCCCTCAATGGTTTACGGCCGCCCAGAAAGGCCCTCAACGCCGGGCGCGGGTGGGGCGCGTCTTGTCTCCGCGGGTGCTGTGCCACTCCAGAAAACGGCGAGCTCGGGTGCAGCCGCTGCCCTCCCTTGCGTCGCGTGGCACGATTGGGCGTGCGGGCAGGCGGGAACTCCGCAGGGATCCTGCACATCAGCCTATCCGCAAGAGGCGGCGGCAGCTGATTATTGTCGTTCTGGGCTCAGAGCTTCTGCCCGGGTCCCCATTGGACCGAGGACCGTTTCCTACGCGATCCCGAAATCTCTCCGCTGCAGACCGCTGCAGGTCCCACTTTACTGCTGCGTGGTTGCTGTGGGCATGTCGGGTCTTGCTCCTGCCAGTGCTGCGTATCCATTGCAACGCCTCCGTGTGTGGTGCTAAGACGTGAAGCTCCGTCCATAGCAGCAACCTCAGGGCCCCTCTATCGGACACGGGTCTCTAGGATGATCACGGAGCGATGATGACACTTATTGCATCACAGTAGCCGACGACAAGAAGCTGGAATGATTTTATTACTGATGCGGGCGAGTTCAAAGCCCGTCAACCGCCCGGAAGATTCGGGGTGTTCAGTAGTGGTCCTCCCATAAGCAGTAAACGGGCGAGCGGAGATGAAGAGCCGTTCGCCGAGCTTCCCTTGCTCGTGCGCCTTCTGTCTTGATTATCCACTCGCGGCAGGCGCTGATGGTGCGCGGGCCGCGAATCCCTCGATTTCATTATAGAAGGTCAGCTTTAGTCGGAGTCTGACACTTTAACCGGCCAGGGACGCGCATTCGCTGAGGGGCCGGCGCGCGCCTCGCACTGCTTATGCCACTGCTGCCCGCTTTCTGATACGTGCCACCGCGTAGGTGCGCGCGTCCGGTGCCCCGCACGCGCTCCCCCCGGTGACCCTCTGCGTGCCGCCGCGACCGCGGCCGAGCGGGCTGTTCGCTACCGCGTCCCGCACAGTCTAGACGGGCAAATTTTGCGGGGGGTTGTGCAGCTCGGAGCCGGGAGGAGGGGCGGATGTGCTGGAAGCGGGCGAGCTGAGTTGGAACGGAGGTCGATAGCCTCATGGCACGGCGGGCGTCTGCGCGTGCCGAGGGGCAGATCGGAGATCGCATCAGCTTCCTTTTGTTGGACCTCGA
Source organism: Trametes sp. AH28-2 (assembly GCA_001304625.1). NCBI lineage: Eukaryota > Fungi > Basidiomycota > Agaricomycetes > Polyporales > Polyporaceae > Trametes > Trametes sp. AH28-2. Next base: position 47,473 of record LJJJ01000234.1, read on the forward strand.
TCGACGATTCGACTTGATTTGAACGCCGACGCGGGAGGCGCCCGTGCGCGAGCGGAGGGCGAACAAAGGAACGGTCTGGCCAGCGGAGAGCTGAGTGTCCCTCCAAACTCAGCCGGCAGCACTCGCTCGTCTCCCGACACAGGGGACGCACCTCGTATTAAAGATCATGGCCTCGCGCTCGCCCAACCGATCCCGCGACGCTCCTGATCTCCTCCTCCCCGCCTCCGGCCATGTTCGCGCCCCCCACTAGAGCAGGGACCATCTGCGGATGGGCACCCTCTAACGACAGCCACGACCCGTACTATACGACCCTTGCTACGACCGCCTCCTCCTCCTCCTTCTCGCACCCGCTCTACTCACACCCCTCACTGCCCCTCGCGAGCACCCCTCGCGCGGTCCGCAACCCTATCCCTAGAAGCCTCTCGCTCGACTCCGCCGTCCGTCCGCGCAGCATCTCCGATGCGACGGACAAGACGGATGCGACAGACACCACAGATACCTCGGAGACTCCATACGTCCCCTACAACAACCCGACGTCGACGCGTCGATATAAGGCCAAGCGCCAGCTCGACCCCTCCTGGGCCCCGCGTCCCCCTAACGCGTTCATCCTCTTCCGCAGCGACTATGTCAACACGCACAAGGGCGAGAACATCCTCTCCGGCGACAAGGAGAAGACGCTCTCGAAGCGCGCCGGCGACGCCTGGAAGTCACTCAACGAGGAGGACAAGGAGCCGTGGTTCGCCAAGGCCAAGCTCGAGGCCTTGAGCCACGCCGCGGCGAACCCGGGCTACGTCTACCGCCCCAAGAAGCGTCGGAGCGAGCCGCGCAAGCACCCCGCCATGCTCTCGCGCCGCGAGCAGGTCGAGGAATTCGTGCGCAAGTCCTCGCGCCGACGCGCCCTGGTCAAGCACGACCGCCGCTCGCCCGCGCACTTTGAGTGCCCGACGCCCGGCAGCGCCGCCTCGTCGTCGTCGCCCGAGCCGCCCGGGACGCCGTCGAGCGAGGAGTCGAACCCGCTCGCATCGAGCGTCCCTACGGGGCTCCAGTCCCGCTCTGACTCGCTGCCCGCACGCTTCGACTACGCACCGAGCATCCCGCCGCCGAACCGCGCGTTCATGTCGCAGGCTGCGATGTTGTCGATGCCGTCCTTGGTGTCTGACCACCGGCCCCTGGCGCCGAAGCGGTCCTTCTCGCATAGCGACATGCCGCCGTACTCGCCGTGGGACTACGTCAACCTCGGGGATGAGTACTCGGAGTCCGACGACCAGAGCATCTTCTCGTTCGACTCCGCGACCAGCGAGCAGCCGCCTGGGCTATACATGGGTGGGCCTTCAGAGCACCCGTCACCTGCCGGCTTCGAGCTTTCGGTAAGTCATGCCACGCGCATACAGCGACGCATCCCGCTTACCTGCTTGGGTTCCAGGCCAACGAGGCGTACTCCATGCCGGAGCCGCAGCTCATCCCCAGCCCTCAGGGTATGCCAGAGCCGCAGCCCGCACCCGCGGTCGACCCCTCCACCACCTTACTCCCCTCTACCAACTTCGCATACCCACCTCCACCTCCCAGCCCCCTCTTCGAAAGGCGCCGACGTGCTGCCACCATTTCAACTCTTCCTTCGCCTTTGACCGTCGTTACGTCCTCGTTGTCCGGGTGGGCGAGGGACGACTTGGTGACGGCGCGCATGGTCCCGCGCGCCGATCCCTCGCCTCCGTCGCAGGTGTCGCAGATGCCACCCCCGCCGCTGCCCACCTTCCAGTTCACATCAGAGAACGACAACTGGGTGCAGAACATCCCGGCGGGCCTCCAAGAGACACTCGCCATGCCCGAGGCGGACATGGACTACACCCCTCGGGTCCCTCACTTCCCGCAAAATATCCAGAGCGCCGGCCCCGCGCTCGAGGTACCGAACGTCGAGTTCCCGATGCCGATGCCGGAGCCGCCGAACCCACTTCAGAACGTACCTTTGACGATGCTCGACCCGTACAACGTCTCCGCCGACCTCGACCTCGAGTGCTACTCCCTCGGCCTGCGCCAGTTCGGCATCGGCAGCGGCGGCGGCGCGGAGGTGGCGTCGAACTATGGAGACCCGTCCTACAACGTCGACTACGGTTCGTTCTTCCCCGGGGACGGCTCGAAGGAGCAGGCGTGACGCGTCGACGTCTGACACGCAGCGTCGCGCGTGTATGCGCCGGCCGACGGCCGGCACTCGCGGTTTGGTATATGATCTTCATGACCCGTATGCGACAGGTTATGCGTTATGCTTGACGACATGTTGACGACGGACGATTCCCGGTTCGAAATACGCTGTAGCATAGTCCGCTTGGGCACCCCAGGACTTACCTCCCCCCTTCTCTGTATCTATACAATTACCGGCGCCCTGTCCTTTCCATTGCGCTGTACGTTAGGCTGGACGCGCGTCGTCGCTCGCGGGGGCGCGCGTCCTCGATACCCGGGTTTCTGGAATGGCAGCCTCCGTTACTTAGAGCGGCCCACGGGGTGCGAGGCGAGAACGAACGTACCTGCCCGACTTGGCGAACACGAACCACGGAGGCCGACGTGGCAGAGCCGCTGCGAGCCTCGTGCATCATTCATGGACCAACAAGTGGGGAGCGCGCAGGCTGCGAGGCCGTCGCTGGAAGAGAAAGTTGCCATGTTCGTCGAGGGCGACGCGCGCTTGACGTAAAGCTTATCGGACGTTATCGCCCCGATTCGGAGGGTTATCGGCGGAAATGCAAATGGCATGGGAAACTCGAGGAATGCAGGCGGCGGCGGCAGTTGGGTGGAGCGACCCGGGCTGCCCGCACGGCTCTCTTCCTCTCCATTGTGCACGACGTCGGACGCAGTCGGTCCTCTTCATCCTCCACGTCGTCTGCTGCCCTCTCCTCGCTGTCGACGACGACTACGACACTCCCCGCAGCTGTATGGCAGTCATCCGGGACACGCTTTACCCCAGCCCGATACCAATCACCGAGCGCTTAACGCGCACCATTGACGTAATGCCCCCGACCGGACAAGCAGACTCCCCCACACCGCCTACGCCCATAGGCACACCGCTCCCACTGGTACGTATCAAAAATATTCCCAGCGCAGTTTAGTGCTAAGGCACTCGCATACCCCGGCAAAAGAGCGCAGACATCGAGCAGAGCAAACCAGAAATCGGCGGCTCGTTCGGCGGGTTCATCGCCGTCGTCGTCGTGCTCGCCGTCATATTCCTCTCCTCATGCATCGGCATCTTCTTCCTCCTCCGCAACCACGAGCCGACCGCACACGAGCGCCGCCGCCGCAGAGCCCGCGCGCGGGAGCGGGACTTCTCCGCGGAGGCCCCTATAGGCCCCCCGGGCATCCGCGAGCGCCTGGCGCGACTATTCGGCAGGCGGCAGGGCTGGATCAAGGCGTCCGAGGGGGAGGACCAGGACGAGTGGGACGCGTCAGACGACCGCATCCCGAACCCCTTCGACTCCCTCCGCGAGCGTGATCGGCCGCAGGGCGCGTACCCCGCGTCGTTCGCGAGCAGCGCGAGCCGTCCCCGCGCGGAGGACGTCGCGCGCAGCTTCAGCACGGACTCTGTCGAAGTCGAGCTCACCGTGCCGTCCGGCGCGTATACGGGATATTCGCCGTCCCCCGGACCGTCGCTCGCGCATTCTGAGCTGGAAAGTTCCGAGGAGGCCCCTAGCATTCGCGCGGCCCCTATGGCGACCCCGGTGTCTCAATGGCCGCCGTCCCTCCTGCCCGCCCCTGAGCGCGGGCGGAGACCCGAGGGTGTGGACGAGAGGCATTTCTCGGTGCCTGCAGGGACCTCGCCCTCTGGCGCGGAGCTCGGGCGTATGCGGTCGATGCGCAAATTCGAAAACGGCACGAAATTCAAGGAGAGCCTCTGAGGAGGATCGCCCGCCGGATCCGAGTATGGTGTCCTTGTCTCGTCCACGAACGGTCTTGTATGTTTCCCGCTACGTCCTCTCCTGCGGATCACCCCGCTATGACCTCACGACTATTGTCTCTAATCTCGCTGTTGTACTCTTATCTGCTTGTACCATCGCGCATCGTGTGCCTCATATGTACCACCAACCATCGACAGTTGCCCCTCTACTACTCCAGTACTGTGTCGTACCCTACGCATCGCCTTTTTTCGGAGCGTTGTACAATAACGATACCTTTCTCAACCCGGACAGCTATCGCATACGACGGTGAGTAACAACTTCCAACCGATTCTTCGTATGCTGACGTCCGCCGCTTAGAACTTACGACAGGACCACTTGTCCTATGATGCATTACGGCTCTGGGGCTCCGTTATATATTGAGCTACGCGTGTCATCCTGGGCCTTTGGCTAGTGACAGGAAGTCCAGCTCCTTCGCAGCCGATCAGGACTTGGTGTCCTTGAGCGCATAACCCACAAAGGTGCCCGTTCTAGCAAATCCTCGTGCAAAGACAATGTGTACGAAGATGTCGATGTCAGTGGTGATGAACCGATGGCTTTGACGGTGCGTATACCCACAATACACACATAACCTGACCGTCAAGAAATCGCCTACAATTCGCGCGACCGAAACGTGTTGTGGAACGGCGGAGTCGCATAGCCCAGGGAGTACGGGGTTGAACGGTGCCCTTACATGCGTCGCGTTGCGTGGAGGGTTCAATCTAGGACTCAAGTACGTATTCCCTCAACTCCTCTCAGTCAGATCGTCTTACTCCTTATTCAACAAAGGATCATTACGTTTATGTCAAACTGCATACATGAAGCTCAGCGACGCTCACGACACGGGAACAAAAGCGGGGATTATCTCGTTAGATTGAGTCCCCGAACCCGGGCGACGTCTATTACTGTAAGCAATACAGAGGCCGGTCGGAGGATGAGCTCAGACGTATTCTCGCTGTGCTTTCAAACTCGAGGCAAGTCTTCCTGCGTACCGGCAGACCCTCGCGCCGTCTTTTCTGCACCCGCGTACCTTCAGACGGCGGCCGGGGCGCACCCTTGCCATTTCGGGCGGGGCGGGCGAGTTCTGCCGGGCCCGGATGGTGCCGCCCGGCGGGCACGACGTCGATCCCTCCGCACGTGGCGGGCGATCGTGCCCAAAACGGTCACCCATTGCGTCACAGACGACGGCAGCACTCCTCCTCCGACCTTGCGCACAATTTGTTTTCGTGGCCCGTTCCTCTCGCACCGAGAGTGAAATACATCCGCGCGGCCGCCTCATCCTCTCCTCGAGCTCGTTTTACTCGGCCGTGCCGTCGCAAGAGGCGCAAGCATACTCCGAGATATCCGTCGAGTGAGTAGGAAGAACGTGTACCCTCGGGCTGGCTTACCACTGGCCGAGCTCGGAGTGCGGCTGCTCTAGATGCTTCATCGATATTCCATGCCTCGGTGGCTGGAGGTGCCTGCTGCACCACCGTCTCCCACCGCTCATCGCAGTATCCGATCGGCATACCTTTACGCACGTCGTGCGCCGCGCGGGCCTTGACGTCGGTAACCGGCGACCCATCGTGCGGCGCGGCCGTCGTTACTCATCACCTGGAAAATGCGAGGCGTTCTGCCCCAAGCTTTCTCGGGGCGGGTATATAGGGCGCTGGCGCGTGCACGGTGACCTCCAACAGTTTTCTTCGCATTCGCACTTCTTCTTGCTGTACCACACATCTCTATATTCCCCACTTCTAGACGATACCACCATCGAAAATGTCTGCCCAGCAGGAGCTCCAGTTCAAGGGCTACGCGATGACTGGTGAGTACCTCTTGACCGCAGAACAAGCGAACATGTCCTTACGCGCTCCTTTCAACAGACCCCTCCGCGTGGTCCAACCTCTCTGTCACGGAGTTCACGCCCAAAACCTTCGGGCCCGACGACGTCGAGATTGCCATCACCCACTGCGGTGTTTGCGGCTCGGACCTCCACACTCTCACCGGCGGCTGGGGCCAGTCGCGTCTCCCGATCATCGTCGGGCACGAGATCGTCGGGAAGGTGACGCGCGTCGGCGCGAACGTCAAGAGCGTGAAGCCCGGCGACCGCGCAGGGGTCGGCGCGCAGGTCGCTGCCTGCCTCAACTGCCGCGCGTGCAACGACAATTACGAGAACTACTGCCCGAAGATGATCCACACATACGTGAGTTTGCCTTCTCCCCACCACGCCGCAACACGACTCCTGACAGCCCTTGTGTTCCAGAACGACGAGTACCCCGACGGCGTCATCACTCAGGGCGGCTACGCCACTGGCATCCGCGCACATGAACGTTTCGTCTTCCCCATCCCCGACAAGCTCGAGTCGCGCTACGCCGCGTCGATGCTCTGCGCCGGTGTCACCGTGTACTCGCCCCTTAAGGCGTACGGCGCGGGACCGGGCAAGAAGGTCGGCGTCATCGGTATCGGCGGTCTGGGCCACTACGCCATCCTCTTCGCGAAGGCGATGGGTGCTGAGGTGTACGCTTTCACGCGTGGAACGGCGAAGGCGGAGGACGCGAAGAAGATGGGTGCAGACCACGTCATCGACACGACGGTTGATGTAAGTCCTTACCATGCGCGTGTGTCCGCGAACGTGTTGCTAACATACACTCTGCATACAGGGCTACTGGAAGGACCTCGGCATGACCTTCGACATCCTCATCTCGACCGTCGACAAGTTCCCCGCGGGCGTGTCGATCCGCGAGTTCCTCGGGATGCTCTACGTGCACGGCAAGTTCATCTCCGTCGGCCTGCCCGACATCGACCAGCCGCTGCCCGCGATCCACCCATTCGACGTGACGATGAACGGCTCGCTCGTCGGCGGCTCGCACATCGGCTCGAAGGAGGACATGATGGAGATGCTCGCGCTCGCCGCGGAGAAGGGCATCAAGCCGTGGATCGAGGAGCTGCCCATGAAGGACGCGGGCAAGGCGCTCGAGGGCGTCAAGGCCGGCAAGGTGCGCTACCGGTATGTCCTCCAGCAGGACATCGCGCCCGTTGCGTGAGCCTTGAGGGTGTGTTGAGTGTGTTGGGCTTGCGGACCCGTCGATGCTTTCACGATCTATAGATGCACGATCATAGAGCTGTAGCCATAGGACTCGGATAGACCTAATATTATATTCTCCCCTATTCTTCTCTACTCGACATGACCATCATGTATAGCGACGAGGTGCATACTCTGCAGACTACCATCAATGTCCGTCATCATGGTGAATATCGCGATTGACGATGCTTCTTGGGCTTGGCGGAAGCCTTGTGGCGCGTGCCGAACGATGCCGAGGCCGTGTCGTCCTGTTGTGACTTGTTCGCGAACCTGTCCGTCGTTCGAGTATCTTGCCACCATCATCATCATCGTCGACGGCTATAATGTACTCATGTTTGTTGATCTCGTCATGTAATCGGTGCATTGCCTGTGGAACACCAAGCCACGTGCTATGTCTCTGCTTCTTGAACTGCAAGACCGTTATAGAAAGCAGCATACTTCAAGAGCGCAAGTTCTGCCGGACGAAGTCATCCCGGATAGCTTATAGGTACAGTTTCGCTTCCGTATACAACCGAAATGAAAAGCTTACTATCAATCTCTTTCAAAGCCAGACGATCTCGAGCTCTTCGAGGCGTACAACTTAGGCGCGCACAGGCGGGAGTTCCTCCTGATCTGAAAGGAGCAGCATGCTTGCGCGATTGCCAGCGACATCCTCACTGGACTTTTCTGGCTATAGATGCGCGGCATACTGTACACCCTTTGTGAAGGGCGATACGCAAGGTCGACGTGGCTCTGAGGTACCTCGGTCAGCACTGGCTTCTGCAAAGCCAGTATAGAAGACGACTCGCCTCGAAGGCGCAACTTCTATGGCGACAAGGTTAGCGCACAGATATTCCTTCGAGATTGCAAATATTCGAGATGAGGAAACTCACTACGTACCTATTTCAGGCGCGAGACGATCTCGAGCTCCACAGGGCCGACGAGCAACCTCATTGCGCGACCTCAAAGGCCTCATCGGACGCCTGCGACAGACGCTAACCTCCGTAGACCCCGGGGCCTGCCTGGGCCCTGGTCTAGGGAGCGCCAGGCGTCTTCAATGCGCGAGTTGCGGGGAAGACCGCTGCGAGCGGTGGGAGTCCGTCGTTCGTTTGCAAGACGAATAGCGCGATTCGCACTTGCTAGCGCTCTTCTCCCAACTTCTCCCAACGAACGCATCGGCGTTCCTGCTTGGCACGCTGTGCGTTGGCCAGGTCGCTACCAGCGATGGTGGAAGTGAACCACCCTCGAGGATCGGGGCCCCGCCTGATCGGCCGCACTCTCCGGAGGTTCAGAAGTGCGGACGGACATGCCAGAAATACTCTCGCCGCGCCCGATAGCAGCCTCAAGGCCGGGGCAGAAGCACGACGAGTGCGGCGGGGGTGTCCCTCGCGATCTTCTGGACGCGGGCGATGGAGATTACCGCTGGCAGGCGGGTCACGTGCGCGTCCCGTAACGCAAGATGGATGGGGCAGGAAGGCACTCTGCCTGTGCGGGTTTTTGGCCGTTCGCTCCTGCGCTCGGGCCCGTTCCCCACGTCGCCCTGCGGCCAATCATGCGACCCATGTGCGGGTTCTGCGCGGTCAATGGCGATAAGAAATTTCACCCGTCCAGACTCCGGGGCAGACGAGCGCAGACGGACAGGTGCCACTCTCCCTAGTCCTAACCGGCGAGTTACGACAGACCGACCCCACTTCCCCGGCGCCATAAATTCGCTGGCGACGCGCCTCCGAGCCTCAGAGTCCTCTCTCCTCTTTTTCCCCGCCATCATTTCGCCATGGACGACCCCCACGGCATCTCCGAGAAGCCCGTCCCCACGGTCCACGACGAGGAAGCTGCCGCAGCTACTCGCGCTGTTGCCTTCCCTGACCGGTACGTCCACGACGATGGCCAGGAAAAGGCCCCGCATGGGATGCGCCCGCGCGGCGACGAGATGAAGCGCGAGATGACCAAGGAGGAGAAGGAGCTCGCCGAAGCGGGCTACCAGGACCTCGCGCAGCAGAAGGCTCACGGTCAGAAGGCCGGCGACGGGGGCCTGGACGCGGTCGACATCCATGAGCACAAGCTTACCCTCGACGCTCTCGAGGTGGAGCTGGACACGGCGTTCGACCCCAAGGATCCTACTCGGTCACCCGGCCTGTCTACGGATGAGGCAAAGGCTCGGCTCTCGCGTGACGGACCGAATATTCTGACCCCGCCCAGGAAGAAGTCGGCGCTGCGCAAGGTACGGAAGCGTAGTGCAACCTGACAGGATCAATTCATTGACGCTTCGCTCGCAGTATTGGGACTGTCTTGCGACCATGTTCAACATCCTGCTTATCATCGCCGGAATTCTGGAGTACATCCTTCTTGGTGTCGACTTCAAGGTAGGTTACGTCGTTCCATCGTCGAGTGTAGATCTCTCTGATGCGCACGCGACCAGGACAACTTCCCCAACACATACCTCGGCGGCATCCTGATCGGCGTTGCCTTCCTGAACGCGCTGATCGAGTTCTACCAGCTGCAGAAGTCGGAGGCCATCCTCGCGTCGTTCCTCGCTATGATCCCACCGTCATGCCGTGTGGTGCGTGACGGGGCGCTCACCACCATCCCAGCCGCGGATCTGGTCAAGGGCGACGTCGTGCTCGTCGTCAGTGTCGTTCGCGTTCTTTCAGTGTTTGGCCACACGTTCTGACCACGCCCCATGCAGCGTTCTGGAGACAAGACACCCGCTGATCTCATCGTGTTTTCCGCGTCTGACCTGAAGATCGACAACAGCAGTCTTACCGGAGAGTCCGAGCCCCAGGAACGATCCGCTCGCCCGGAAGGCGTGCAAACACGTCCTGTTGAAGCCGAGAACCTCGTATGTACACTGTGAATGCATTGTCATCACAGGCGTTGATCTGCTTACCAGCTCTTCAACTCCACCCTCGTGGTCAACGGCGAGGGCTGGGGAGGCGAGTGCTCATCGCTGTCGCATCTGTTGCAGGTGTGCTGACCTTAGTCGTGCAGTGGTCGTACGGACCGGCGACCATACATTGATCGGCCAGATTGCTGCGCTCACCGGTAACGAGACCGGAAAGAAGAGCCCTCTGGCAGTCGAGATGTGAGCGAACCCTACTCGCAGCACACGATCCCCATGTGCTGATATACCGCCTGCCAGTGGCCGTTTCGTTATGATGGTGTCTGCAATTGCGATCGTGTTTGCCATCGTCTTCTTCGTGGTCGGCATCACCACCGCATACAAGGGGAAGGGCGAACAGACTGTCACGTTCGCTGTGTCTATCCTCGTTGCGTTCGTTCCGGAGGGATTGCCCTCCGTTGTTACGCTACTGTGAGTACACCCGGTCTTCGCCAGAGTCGTGGACAGGCTGACGTTGAAATGAAGGCTCTCCATCGCGGCGAAACGCATGGCTGCGCAGAACGTGCTGGTCAAAGATCTGCAAGGCGTTGAGACTCTGGGTGGGTGCCGTATCATTGACCTCGCCGATCACTTCGCTAACGTGCACATGCCTAGGTTCGGTGCGCTCTTTGCCCCAACGTAGCGTACATCATACTAACGGACAGCTATGTAGTTGACGCTGCTTGCGACCGACAAGACGGGCACTTTGACTAGGAATCAGATGACGGTACATCACAGATCCCCGACATCTCATAATTGGCTCATCGGCGTGTGTAGGTCACGAATCTCTGGAGTGGGCTGCGGATGTTCTCAGCATTCCAGGTACGAATTTGACGTCACACGCACTCTTTCTCGCGCTGATTGCTTCCTTCCAGTCGAACAACGATACCGAGACGACCGAGGCGTTCGCCATCGATACCCCCGGAATGCGGGAGATGGTCGACATCGCTGCATTGAACTCGCATGTCAAGTTCGACAGGACAGACTTGCCGTTCGATCAGCGCAAGATCCTCGGCGACGCGACAGAGACCGGCCTCATCCGCTTCGCTGGGAAGCATATCTCAGACTACGACGAGTACCAGAAGCAGCATCCGCGGACCTTCGAGATCCCGTTCAACTCCTCGAACAAATGGGCGTTGGTCATTGTAAGTATCCTCAGGCTGGGTGGTCGTCATTCGGCAGTTTATGCTGATCACATCTTGCAGCTCGAAAAGCAGCACAAGGATGGCATCCTTACTGCGTACATCAAGGGAGCCCCGGAGCGCGTACTCGCCAAGTGCTCAACCTACTTGAAGGACGGCGAGGAGGTTCCGATTACAGACGAGTTCAGGGCGAAGTACGACGAAGCATACGATGTGAGTCTCTTCCATCTCTCGTGTCCTACACTTCTAACTGCCCAAACAGTACATGGCGTCGCGTGGTCACCGCGTCATTGCGTGCGCGCAGAAGCTCCTCCCCAGCGACATATACGACCCCGAATACGAGTTCTCGAAGACCGACGCCAAGTACCCGAGCTCGGAGTACTGCTTCTGCGGCCTCATCTCGCTCGAAGACCCGCCGAAGCACGGCGTGCGGGAGGCCATCGGTACCCTGCGTCTCGCGGGCATCAAGGTCATGATGGTCACCGGGGACCACCCGAAGACGGCGGAGGCGATCGCGCGCAAGATCAACCTCATCCTCGGGGAGACGAAGGAGACGCTGAGCAAGAAGACGGGGCGCCCGGTAGAGGAGATCTATGAGGACGAGGTCGACGCGGTCGTCATTCATGGCGACGACATTGACATTTTGCAAGGGTGGCAGTGGGATCAGAGTGCGTATGGTGGGGATGCTCGTCGGGATGTGGGCTTACCTTGTTGCTTTTCAGTCTTTGCCAAGAACGAGATCGTGTTCGCGCGCACCTCGCCACAGCACAAGTTGGAGATTGGTGGGTGTTACTTTGTGGCATATCGCTGCGCAGCGCTCATGCTGCGTCTTTCCAGTCAAACGCGCGCAAGCTCTTGGACATATCGTCGGCGTGTGAGTAATTGAGACTACTGGGCTTGTTTCCGGCAGCTGCCTAACAGTCCACAGAACTGGAGATGGTGTGAACGACTCTCCTGCGCTCAAGAAGGTGAGCAGTACATTCTAGTTACGTTTGATGTGCGACTGAGTTCTCTCAGGCCGACCTGGGAATCGCGATGAACATTTCCGGCTCCGATGTGTCGAAGGAGGCTGCGAACATGATTTTGCTCGGTTCGTCGTTCCCTTCTTGCCAATCCGGCTCATATGTCTGACATCTCGTTTGCAGACGACAATTTCGCCTCGACAGTCAGTGAGTATTGACCAGACCATTGTCTCGATCCGTTCTCACACTTCATGTTCAGAGGGTGTGGCCGAAGGCCGTCAAATCTTCGTCAACCTGAAGCGGTCAATCCAGTAAGCTTGCCGTTCCAACAACAGGTACTTGCAGGACTCACCAACTATGTTTATAGATACACCATCTCGCACAGTACTCCGGAGGTCATCCCGCAACTTCTCTGTACGCAGTCTTGCCGCATTGGATCAATATCAATAGAAGCTAACCTGCGATGCGTGCGTCAGATGTCGTTGTCCCAATTCCCCTCCCCTTGTCAGCCATCCTCATCCTCGTCATCGGTGAGTTCATAGACGGTGATGGTCCCGATAAAAGCTAACGGGACCGATAGATCTCGGTTTTGAGTTATTCGTTGCTGTAAGCGCTACCAATTATCATTCCTATGTCCAGCCCATCTCAAGCTGATCCCTCGGAATAGCTGTCTTTCGCGTGGGACAAACCGGAGACCCAGGATGGACTGATGCGCATGGCTCCTCGGAAACCAGGTTAGTGGAAAATCCTATTCGCGCTATCTTGATGTGTGTTAATATTCGTCTTATAGTCAATGACAACTCTATCACCGCTCTGAAGAAACGCGCCTTGCGCCGTACCAAGACCCTCCGTCGCGACCCCGAGACCGAAGAGATCATCCACCCGAGCCGCTTCTCCCAGTTCATGATGCGCGTCAAAGCACCGTTCACACGTCAATTCTGGGAGGACGCCTTCGAGCGATCTGACGATGAAACCTTGGTTGATGGCAAGTTGCTCAGCTACGCGTACCTGGAGGCAGGCGTCATCGAGATGGTCGGCGCGTACGTGACCCGTTCTCGCTTGGTCTCGCTTCTGTCAGTGCTGACCATGGAACAGTCTGACGGCGTACTTTGTTGTCTTCTTCAAAAATGGCTTCACTCCTGGAGACCTCCGTCGAGCTCAGACAGCGCTTAGTGCTTCGCCATCGATCGGTACGCATACCTTGAGTTGTGCGAAGACGCAAGTCGTACTGACGGGCCATCAGCGTACTTCACGAAGTCGTCCCCCGACTTCGTCAACAGCCGTGGGCAGACCCTCTCTGCTTCCCAACAAGTCGATGCTCTCGCACAGGCTCAGTCGATAGGTTCGTCCCCTAGCATTGGAGACGCACCCCCCTTCGTTCTGATACTAAGTCGTCATCGCAGTCTACCTCTCCATCTTCATCATCCAGTGCTTCAACGTCTTCGCTGTCAAAGCGAAGTTCCGCTTCCCTTTCGGACGGTCCATCATCGGCAACTACTACAACTTCGCAGGCATCGTTGCGGGTGCATGCCTCGGCATGTTCATCATCTACACGCCGCCTCTGCACGTCGTATTCGGGGGGTCTGTACACCTCTCGCCCCTATACTGGCTGATCCCTGTCGCGTTCGGCATGCTACTCCTCGTCTGGGCGAGCATACGCGTACTGTTGCTCCGCAAGAGCGTTGAGCAGGGGCGGGTGAAGGATATTAAGGGCTTGATGATGTGTGAGTGCTTATTTGCGTATGTCGGGTGTGAATATCACGCTCACGACCGCCCTTCAAGTCCCGACGATGCGGACGATGAGCATGCGTTCGCGGCACTGACCGCGCATGTAGAATGGTTCCATCGAGTGTTATGACGACGAACGTGCATTCCTTACGCATATTCATGACGATTGTACGTTGCTGGGACCTGAAACATGCCTTTGGCAATTGCATTGCAGATATTCTACGCTTGTAACTTTCGTAGCTTGCACAGAATGAAGTGGGCGTCCTTGGTATTTTCGTGCATACATGTTGAGTGGGAGTGGCTATGAAATGGAACGTCCATCGCACGGGAGGCAGAACGTCTGAGGTTCGTCCCACTGGAAGCGCGTCTGTCTGAGGCCGCCAATGGTGACAGGTCGACGCGCTAGCATTGCGTTGCTGTGCATGCTCACGACTCTCCAAGCTCCAAGTCTCGCCGAATTTCCATGATGTGTCGTACCCTTCACCGGACGCACGCGTTTCACTGAAACCGCGCGCGACATGCTCTGACCGTACCGCCGCGGTCAGAGCATGATGCGACAGGCCACAAGATGCTGACTTTTCCTCGAGAAGGGTTGCGAACAGACTGCAATGCAGACGGAGCCAGCCATCCCCGAGGCCGGCGGCCTATACGATAGAACCGACATCAGCGCATGACCGAACGGGCATCGTCCGTGACCGCTCCCCGACGCGTCGCAAGCCCGCGCGCCCCGCATGCTGCTGTATAAAAGGGCAGGCGCGGCCTCCTCGATGTCCCTCAGCAGCTGTCGTTCCGAGCTCTCCTCATACCCCACTCTCGTATCACGCCCATCACAACCCTTCGGCCTAGGTCATCATGCAGTTCAAGGCCCTCGCCCTCGCCGCGCTCGCGCTCCTGGTTCCCCCCGCGCTCGGCGTGACGGTCTCGTACGACGAGACGTACGACAAGAAGTCGGGCAGCCTCAGCAGCGTCGCGTGCTCCGACGGCTCGCACGGGCTCCTCACGAAGGGGTACAAGACGTTCGGCGCGCTGCCGCACTTCCCGAACATCGGCGGTGCGGCGGTCGTCGGCGGGTGGAACAGCGCGCAGTGTGGGACGTGCTGGCAGCTGACGTACAAGGGCAAGAGCATCAACGTGCTCGCGGTCGACCACGCGAAGAGCGGATGGAACGTCGCGCTCGGGGCGATGAACGCGCTCACGAACGGGCAGGCGAAGCAGCTTGGTCGCATTGAGGCGGAGGCGAAGCAGGTTGACAAGTCCAAGTGCGGACTGTGATGTGAGTACACGAGTTGTGCCCGCTCGCGATGAGCGAGTTGCTGACAGCAGTTTCAACATCTAGTGACCGCGGCAAGAAAAGCAGACCACCGACGCCAACTACTCACCAGTCTTCGCCTGGATATGGACATTGCTAGGTTTCTCATGGACTCCCGATGGACCCTAGTTAACACTGTCACGGACTTCGCATGCATGAATTTGATATTTTGGGCAACGACCGAGAATTCGAGTGAGCTTTCTGAAGCATGGCGTCCTGCGTGAGCGATAACGTTGTCAATAAGCACTGTGCGATATCCCAAGGCCCACTGTGGGTGAACGACCTCAGTTGTCTTCTATGCTCATTTGACGCTTTGTATCAGCGCAGGACTTACTGAACGGTCTAGGCACAACGGTCGCTTGGTCGCGATTGGACATAGGCGCGCTTCGACAGCAAACACGGTCAGCACAATGGCAAATTCGAGCATCGCGGAGTGCTTGTACGCGCCTATGCTAGCCGACGAGCTCAAAACGGGCGCTTCGCTGCCTGCTCGATCTTCCCTACCTCTCACAACCATCCTCCACCTCCTCCTCCCTGCCCTCCCGCCTGGCACTGCGATGTACGTGTTCCCTGTAATCTCCTCTTCACAGGGCGCTGACAGTTGTCGTCCGGCTACCGCTAAAGCGTCCAAGCTGGCTCTCTTCGCGACCTCTCTAGCCACAACCCGCTTTTTAGCCACCATACTCTCATCACCGAAACCCAAGTCGCAGAGCAGTTTCAGGAGACATCGTAATCATGGCGGTATACATGCCCTTCAACAAGTTCATATCCGCCTTCTTCGCGCGTCCGGGCAAAGAACATCTCAAGCAAGAGCGCAAGCCGCGTCTTAGCCATAACGACGTTCAATACCTCGCGGCCTCGGAGAGCGAGCGGGACCTCGCAACCAGATTTGTAGGTCCATTTGTAGGTCCATGAGACTCCAGACTAACGGCCCTACTCTCAGGCGAAGCTCGTGAACGACAACCCGAACAACGCGCCGAGCCTCTGCCCGGGGTTCAACGTCGCCTTCGCACAGGGCCGCTGGGATCCAAACACCGAAGGCCCGCCCAAGGTCGACGGTGCCCTCTACCCCGCGGACGACACGCCGCGCGACGGCCTCCCGCACTGGGACAAACAACGCCTCCTCATCGAGTTCACGCTCGGCGGCACCGCCGCGGACCCGTTCGACGACCTCGACTGGTCCGCGGCGGCGAAGAAGCGCGCGGACCGCTACGTCGCGCACGCGCTCGCGCTCCAGCAGCGCACCGCGCTCTACACGCTGCTCATCAACGGGCCCGAGATGCGCCTCGCGCGCTGGGACCGCTCAGGCGTAGTGTACTCCGAGGCGGTCGACTACGTGCAGGACCCCGTCGCGCTCCGCAACGCGCTCTGGGCGTTCTCGCGCGCCAGCCCCGAGGCGCAGGGCGTGGACGCGACTGCGACGCCGCTGGGCCGGGAGTCCGCCGAGTACCAGCTGATGGACGAGGTCGCGCGCGCGCAGGAGACGGACGTCCGCGAAGAGGAGGGGACGCTCGTCCAGCTCGACAAGGCGAGCAAGAAGACGCCTCGCGTGTTCGCGTACGTGCGGCGCATGTTCGCCGAGTCCATCCAGGGCGGGAACCCGCGCTACAAGCTCATCGTGCCGAAGAAGAACGGCAAATCCGCGCGCGAGTTCCTCGTGGGCACCCCGACCTACGTCACCCCTGGGTTCGTCGGGCGGGCTACGCGCGGGTACGTCGCACTTGACCTTGAGGGAGGACGGTTCGTCTTCCTCAAGGACACGTGGCTTCCGCAGAGCGAGGACCCTGCTGGTCAGATACTGGAGGGGGACGTGCTCAAGAAGCTGAGCCAAGGGGAGGTGAAGAACGTACCGACGTTGGTGTGCCATGGGGAGCTTGGTCAGGACACGCAGACGCCGAACTACTGGGGAGCTCGGCCGGGCTTTGCGAGAGCGGGTACGTCGTACACGGAGGGCATGACAGGCCGCCCGGCGTCGGTATCGACGCGCAACTCGAACGGAACGTCGCAGTCAGATGGGCGGCCGCCGACGTTGCGCATGTTCCGCCACTATCGCATCGTGGTGGAGGAAGTGTGTTTGCCTTTGCACCGCTTCCAGACCGGAAGGCAGCTGCTGTCGGTCGTCAAGGACTGCGTAGATGGTATGTGTCCTCCACGCACCTGGGTTGACCGTTTGCGTCTGACGCCTGGCTGGACATAGCACATGCCATGGCGTACGAGTCTAGGTCGCGCATTCTCCACCGCGACATCGGTGACGGCAATATCCTTATCCGGCCTACGCTGGTCAAGGTCAGGAGTGGGGAATACACCGTCGAGTGGAAGGGAGTACTCGCCGACTGGGAGCTTGCCAAGTGCATGCCCTACATTGGCGGAGAGATCCCTAACCCTCACAACCGGCCGCCCGCGCGATCGGTACGCTCGACCCTCTTCCCCGTTGACGTCTTCACTGACTTCGATGTCTCAACAGGGAAGCTGGCATTCCTTCGCCGCGGCGCATGCCCTCGACCGGCCCTACACGCCCGCACACGTCGAAGACGAGCTGGAATCCTTCCTCCACGTCCTGCACTACAACGGCCTGCGCTACCTCCGCCACGAGTGCAACGACGTCCCGCAGACGATCGCGGCCTACTTCGGCGAAGACGCCCTGGACGCCAGCAAGCCGGACGAACACGCGCAATTCCCGTACCCGCTCCCGCGCTGCCAGCTGCTCAAGCGCGAGGCAATGCGCAAGGGCGTCCTCCGCGCCGCCCGGCCCCCGGTCTACTACGAGGCGGAATCGCTCGCCGACTCCGTGCCCCGGCAGCGGGAGCCGAACAGCGCGTCCGAGTTCTACGTCGTCGACACGGACGGACGGGCGGACAAGCACCCGTTCAATAGGGTTATCTGGACGATGCTCCGCTGGACGGCCGCGCGATACGAGGCGGTCGAGGCGCACACTCCGTCGCCGCTGAGGCAGAAGCATCAACGGGAGCTAGAGACGCATGCGCCGCTGCGCACGTTGCTCGACCGTGCGCTCGCTATGGAATGGCCGGACGATGATAGGGTGGGCGACCAGCTTGAGGTGGCCGGTTTGACGGCGGCGGAGGGCGAGGAAGGCATGCAGGTTGACACGGGGCCCGGGGCGGAGAGACCCATGGAGGTGGAGGTGGAGGCGGAGGTGGCGAACCCATGGCTGATCCAGGAAGAGCAACGAGTGCAGCCCCTCAGCGTGGAGACTCGCAAAGAGGAGCGGACGAAACCTACCAGCACAGAGCTCCCGAGGAAACGAGCCAAGAAGGACGGGTCCGCGGAAGGCAAGGCGTCTGCTTTCCCCTCCTTCATGCGCGGCCTTGGGCTGTCGCGTCGTGGTGCACGGAAGGTATGAGGCGAAGGATCAACCTAAACGCGACACAGCATCGTTTTTTCTTTGACACCTCGGACTTGGACTTGACATATCGAATGGTCTACTTATATGCTTTCCTTGATTATGCTTTCTTGCTAGGTCGCTACTGTATGCGTTATGTTTCTATGGGCTCCTGTATATCCCATTAGCCGTACCCTGTAGTAGATAAAATGTTGGAATATACCTGTGATAAACACCACGCCACTGGAAGGACATAGCGTACCGCTTGGATGGTGGGCGCCGGGTAACCGGTATTTGTGCATGTTAGGCAGCAGCGGCATCAACACGCTCATGTCGACTAGCGCCACCGAGGCCCAGCAACCCCGATCCAGATTCCACCTCAACCATTGTGGTTGCCGTCGCGAGCGGCGACGTACATTGCCGCGTTCATAATCTCTGTGCATCATTGCTGGAGCCTGTGTTTGTTTCGCTTGATGCCATATGGAAAGACCTACTTTTGAGGTGGCATTAACAGCGCCAGAAGCTTAAGCCTTCAGTGCAGGCCGGTCAGTCAGTTCTCCTTTTTGACTAGCATTCACTCTGATACAGGCATTTCATGGCAGGAATCTCAAGGATTGGCGCTAGCCAGAGCAAGTAGTGCGGGCGTGCGATGGGCATTCTCGAATTCGATGGCTATGAGTTAGCGCGACAGTCCCCCACGGCCATCGCACAGTGGCCGTGGGCGCGCCATCCAATGCACACGCGCGAACGTCCTACCGCGCTCGGGTTGCGGAACACCGAAGAGCAAGACCGGATGCAGGGAAGCGCTTCATGCAAGGGCGCCGCGAAAGACGGTGCGCGGGTGTGTCGTGCAACACTGCCACGGCGCAGACTTGCAGGTTATGGCGTTTGGCGCTGACGCGGTCGGGCGAAGCATGCTCACAGCCGCCGTTCGACATACCCGTCGGTCGTCTACAGCCTCGCTCGCTCCTTCCCCGTTGACAGAGACTGGGCCCGGGTGCGCTGAATCGCTGATCGTTGACTTCGTGCACACATACATAGGCTACCGGGAGGTATCGATACTGCGGGAGGCGGAGCGCACGAGTCTCTAGCACGTCGAAGAGGATCCGGAGGTGCTGCATCCCCGAGCATGGTTTGCTCCTGCTTTCTCACTTATAAGAACACGTTTGAACGTGTGCTCATGCAATCCAAGTTCCCGCCCCGACTCCGCCCTCTGTCTCCTCATAAGCTCCTTCTTTCTTCTTCGCCTCCCACCACGAGTTCGAACCTTTCTCTTACTTCACCATCCTTCCCTGATTCCCTGCAATGCCTGCAGTGTACGTGATACCTCCTCCAGGTGTATAGAGGCGGCTGACTTACTGCTTTTCTTATCATGGTTCTCAGACTTAATAGTATGTACCCGCCGACGTACGCGTTCGCCAGCAATGAGGACCAAAGCAAGCAAACCGACACCACGGTCGACGTCCGATACCTAACCCGCACACCAAGCCCGACGCCTTCAGAGACGGTGGCCCTCGACCCGAACAGGAAGAAGAGACGAGGGTTCCTCCTGGCACTCATCGACCCGGCGACGTTCAAAGACCCGAAGGAGCTCGGTGTGTACACCAACACGCAGCTACCATCTGGACAACTAATGACTGTCGGTATGCACAGTACGACTCCTAATCACCGGCGGCATCATCGCTCTGGTCGTCCTCTTCATCGTCTACCAGCAGAACATCGTGAATTGGCTGAGACCCTTTGCCGACTGGATGCGCAGGTGAGCATCCCTTGGCTTGAGAATGGGTGTGCTGGACATGCGCTCATGAGGATTCTAGGACGCCTGGAGGTTGGGTGATACCCATCGTCATCATGATTGTGTTGTCATTTCCTCCGGTAAGTACCACAAACCTGCAGAACCACCGCGCACGGCCCTGACAAGCTGTCCGGATACAGCTCTTCGGACACGAGATCATCGCCATCCTGTGCGGAGACGTCTGGGGCGTCTGGATCGGCTTCGCGATTGTCGCCGCGGGTACCATTCTCGGAGAACTCCTGAACTACTAGTACGTCGCTCTCGTCGCTCGCCACCCTCGGTGCGCAGCTCACACACGCCGCGATCAGTGTGTTCCGCACCTTCTGCATGATGCGTGGCCGGAAATGGGAACAGAAGAGGCTGCAGTACGCGCTCCTTGCCGAAGTCGTCCGCCGTGGAGGTTTCTTTGTGGCAGTCATCATCCGGTACTCTGCGATCCCCGGCCATCGTGCGTTACATCGCCCGCCGTCTTCCCCCATGACCCACTCTCATCACTCTCCTCGTACAGTCAGCACGACCGTATTCGCGACGTGCGGGATCAGCGTCTTCACGTTCCTCGGCGCGGCCTTCCTCTCTCTCCCGCAACAGCTCTCCACTGTCTACCTCGGTGCGGCGCAGAGCAATGGTACGTCTCACTGTCCGTCTGCTACTCCTCATATCATTTAAATCACTACTGCTCAGGCACCGTCTCGCACACCACCAAGACGATCAAGACGGTCGTCATCGTAGTCACAGTGCTCACCACCATGTTCGCGATGCACTTCATCAGGATCCAGACCGACAAGGTCACGCCAGAAGTCGTCTACAGCCGGCGCAAAGCGAGGTACGCATCCACATCCCCACCTCCCCACCTCCCCGCCGCCAAGTCACTTGCTTATCGCCATCACACGCTCGCAGACAAGCCAAGCTCTGCAGCGCTCCCGGCATGGACCCCGAGTTCGACGCCGCCGCAACGCCATACGCCCGTGCCGCCGAGGCGGCCATGCTCGACGGCGTCACTATACATGTGCCCACTCCCCAGGCTGCGTCTGTACACGGGTACGCGGTCGAACACATCCCCGGGCCGTCTGCGTGGCACCCGGAAGGTTACGCAGTACCGCAGGCGCCGGAAGCGGGGTATGGCCAGTACGTGCGCAGCCAGTCGAAGTCTCCGCTCCCGCAAGGATCGCCCCATGGCAGCGGATCTGCGAAATAGGCCTGTACCCAATAGGGCGAGACGCGTGAAGCGAGATCTCCTGGGCCATGGCAGATGGGGGCATGCAGTAGGGCATGCATTGTATATTGCAAGTCGGATGGTGTCCTTCCGTTATTCCGTCTTTCTTGGTTGTGTTATCCACATACG
This sequence comes from Trametes sp. AH28-2, assembly GCA_001304625.1. Taxonomy (NCBI): domain Eukaryota; kingdom Fungi; phylum Basidiomycota; class Agaricomycetes; order Polyporales; family Polyporaceae; genus Trametes; species Trametes sp. AH28-2. The sequence continues at coordinate 68,920 of LJJJ01000234.1, forward strand.
TTGGCGGTCGGAAGTTTATACGATAGTCGAGACGCCGCACGGTGTAAAGAAGATGTCTGCCGAAACTCTCACGCTTTCGCAGGAACGCTCCACGACAACAGGGCCTCTTGACCCAGCTTCTGCCTGACCAGGTTCTCGCTCAAGTCCCACAGATTCTTCCCGAGCTCCGGGTCCTGCGCCTGTGTCGACCCCTCCGCGACCTGCCCCGGGTCCATGAAGTACTTCCCGTTCAACTTCTTCGTCTCTATCTCATCGCTCGTCGCCGCCCACAGAGCGCACAAACTCCCCTGCTCCGGGTTGCGCATGAACGGAATCGTCAGGTACTTCATCATCGTGCCCAACACCGCGCCGTACGCCTCCTTCTCCTGGTCCTGTTGCTCTGTGTGGACAGCGCCGGGGTGCACCGCCAACGCGTATATGCGGTCGCTGTTCGGGTCGATGACGCGCTCGAGGAGGCCGTACTTCGTGAACAGGATGCCCGCCAGCTTCGAGCGCGCGTAGTACCCGAGAGGACCGATGTTCACGTCGTCGGTGACCTCGGCGGCGGACGAGAACTCAACGGATGACGGTGCCATACGGTGGAGCTCGGATGAAAGTGTGATGATGCGTGGGGCGGCACCGTCTCCCAGTGCGGCGGTGCGGCGAATCAGGGGTAGGAGCCGGTTGATGAGGAGGAAGTGACCGAGGTGGTTCACCCCGAAGTGGCGGTCGAGGCCTGACGCGCACTTCGCGTACGCGTTCACACCGACACCAGCGTCGGCGACCAGCTATATGCGCTCCCATCATGAGTGAGTGTTTCCATCCTCGCTCGGCGACCATCACTCACGATGTCCAGCCGATCCTCAGATTTGCATATCCTGTCGGCGACCTCCTTCACCGCCTCTAAGTCTCCGAGGTCGAGCTCGATGAAGTGGACGTTCGCATTGGGGTCGTGCTCCTTGATCGCGGCTATGGCCTCTTCGCCGTGGTCAGCCTTGCGAGAAAGCACCAAGACCTTCGCTTTCGCAAGGGCAAGTGCGCGCGCGACCTCATAGCCGATGCCTCTGGTTCCTCCTGTTACCAAAGCAGTCTAGGGAACGAATGAGCCGCCGGCGTTCGAGTTCTCGACCAAGCCGACTCACCCGATTGTGCAAGTCGGAGACGTCCGCCTGGCTGAATGTTCCGAAGACCTTTGTGCTGACGGTGTCGATGGCTGACTGCATTGTCGTGAATGGTTGGACGGAATAGTTGCTCTATACCCGCGAGAGAACGTCCCTTCTTATAGCAGCACGGTGTCGTCGACGCGTCACCGAGTGCTTCACGATGTCCGCCCGCTCTCCACACCAAACGCGTAATGCCGCCAGAAACGTTCTGTGCACGTCTTCTGAATGGAAGAATTGCCCACCATTCTGGACGATGCCCTTCCGCGTCGCAGGGCGGGGGATCGCGCAGTCATGTGAGCGCGAGCGTTTCGTCCGGAGCGAAGAGTTTCAGTTCATGGCCACAATTGCTTGACGTGCATTCAGAAGGCATTCCCTACACATCAGAAGAGATAGGCTACAAGTATTTCCATTGTCGACAACAAAGAATCCGATCCCGTAAAAACATCAGTGAGTCGTGAGTACCGTAAGCTAGACATACAATACAACATTTGCCTCGCGCAGGCTACTGCGCCCCTCAGTCCAGCGCGCCATTACCATTACAATAGTCTACGTTGCCCTGCGCCGGGTTGCCCCACCACGACGGGAACGGCTTCGGCACGCCCGACGCGCCGAACACGGCGAACGAGAGGATGAAGATCATGACCTGCGCGCCGCCGTCGAGCGCGCCGCCCAGGATGAAGTTGTACTTCTTGTACCACGCCGGGTAGTACCGCCGCAGCCACAGCTGCGACACGAGCCCGACGATGATGCCCGACATCACGGGCGAGTTCGTGCCCGCGGACATCCACGCCGAGTACTGGTAGATGATCGGCAGGATGATGCTGTCCGTGCGGAAGCCCTTGATCGTCGGGTACTTCTGCAGTGCGGAAGCGCGGTGAGCCCTCCTGCGAAAGTGCGCGCGGCGGGCGCGGACGGATGGGCACGTACCTTGGCGAGGAGCCATTGGAAGAACGTCGGGACCATGCCGAAGACGAGCGAGAGCGGGATCCAGATGTACGGGCCGTGGGGACCGTACAGCTGCTTTGCGAGCGACCAGGTCACGGCGGCGCTGTTCAAGCTCTGCGGGTACTGTCCGCTCCAGACGTTCGTTCCGCGGGGATCCAGGAGGATGTCGCGCTGGGCGTCCACGACAGAGACCATGACAACTGCGAGACATGTCAGCAAATGGGAAATAGCCGGAATGAAGTCGGTCCTCACCATAGTTCACAATGGCACCGAGGATGGTGCCCCAGATCTGGGTCAAGAACATGGCGCGCGGCGGGATCTTCAGATACTGGCCCATCTTCAGGTCACCAGCCAAGTTGATAGAGGTAGACACGACATCGTGGCTCCACATGGAGAACTAGATGAACATGATTAGGATTGACGGGAATGTGCAATCACGAAGGAAGACATACGTAGAGGTTGGCGACAGGTTTGCCAGGGTTGACCGCGCCAGCGACCATCTTCATGAGCTGGTTGGTCGCGATACCGTTCCCCATCCGTGCATACAGCAGCGTAGAGAAGGGCGTGATGAAGGCTATCAAGCGCCATACAGTTCAGCATCTACAACGCCGGGCGTCGGGCAGGAGAAAGCAACGCACCTCCGAGCAGAAGGGAGAGGATGTACGCCCACCAGGGGAGCGTCGTCTGGCCCTTGAACACGACGATCAAGCCTGTCGCACGGCGTCAGTCAGGAACGCCTGCACCATTTAAACGTGTTGCGATTCTACTCACCGGCGAAGAACGACAGCGCGAGCAGGCAGAGGTACCACCACCACGGCACCTCCTTGTAGTTCTTGTTCACAATCTGCGACCGCCGCCACGGTCAGTGCAGCTCGAGACCCAATACTGTACATCCACGCGTACCTGCCAGTGCGGGTCGGGCTGGGTCTTCGTCCGGGCCTGCTTGAAGGAGTCCCAGACGTAGGGGCTCCAGAAGAGCACGGTGTGCGCGATGAGACCGCCGATCTACGTGTCCCAAATGTTGAGCCACACAACAGAAGTAGGTAAAAGGGGAAGCACGTACACCGAGATTAGCACAGAGGTTGGCCCACGCGTTGGAGCCTGTATGAAACGAAGTGATCAGGGCAACGCGCGGATGCAGTGGGCAATTCAAACATACCTGTCAGGGCGGGGAGGCCGATCGTCTCGAGCGCGGTCTGGTTGAGCGTGAAGGTCGAGCCAAAGACCGCGGTCTGGTTGTAGCGCGAGCCGTCCTGGGAGTACAGCGACGTAGAGAGCATCGGGAACGCTTTCGACTAGCGCAGGTGCGTGCATGGTGAGACGCGTACGGGCGGCGATGAGAGAGCGATGCTCACGTTCCAGACGTCTGAGTAGTAGATGCCCATGATCGCGATGTAACAGACCGCGTAGCCAATCCACGAGTTCGCTGCGGGACCGTGGTGTCAAGGCGTGACTACATTAGAGCATTCAAGCGTGCACATACCTTGTTGGATGAGCGGGAAACTCATGAAGCTGTACAATGCGTGTCAACGACGCAGATCCTCCAGAGCACAACACTCAAACGTACACGGAAGTGATGTACTGCCAATCCAGAGACAGACTGAGGAAGCCCAGACCCTCGTTACCGTCCGTGCCGCCGAAGAGGTTCGTGATGACGTCCTGCGCGGCGCTCGGGACGTGCTGCGTCGCGAGGCAGACGATGTTGATACCGTTCAGGAGCGGGAAGATGTACGCCGGGAAGATCTCCCAGACGAACATGCCCGTGAACGCGGTCCAGAACAGCTTGAGGCGCTTGTGGTTCGCGGAGCTGTTGAAGTGGAGAGCTGCGCGCATTGTGAGATTAAGAGGCTGTACACGAGGATAGGCCTAACGGCTTACTTTGGAAGATCGACACGGTGGGCAGGTTCTGTACAGGATCGTCAAGACGGTGTCTATGGTCGTGGAGATGAATGACTTACACCCCAGTAGACCATCTCGCTCGGGTAGACGGTGAGGGGCCGCAGGAGACCAACAAGACCGTACCCGAAGCAAGCGGTAGAGAAGGTAGCGAGTACAGCAGTGGTGGCTTCGACGTTCGTGTTGTAGTAAAGCTGTCGCAAACCATCAATGAAGAGGGCCAGTCGATCTATCGTAATGACTCACGCGCTGCACAGCGAAGTTCATGACGGCAGCACTACCACCTGCCGCAGTGGACGCGACAAGGGAGGCAATGACATGCTGCATTCAAGTCAGCTTCAAGAGGTATGCGAGACGAAGCAGAGGGCACACCTCCTTGATCTTGAACTCGCCAGGGTTGATGAAGTGCAGGACGGGGCCAAACCGGGCAAAGCGAGTGTTCTCCACCCACTCACGACGCGGGAGGTACTTGGCCCAAGCAACACCAAAGCTGTAGATAAGGAGGAGGAGGAAGACCGTCGAGATAGAGACCTGGACGGGCTTGAAGAGGTAGATCTACATGCCGAGGGATGCAATGTTAGAAGAGGATACATACGAACGTCGCCTCTATGAGTGGCATACCTGGCAGAGGGCGGCACCCAACCCGGCAAAGACCGTACCGAGCAGGAGCGAGCGGAAGGTGATGGACGGGTCGCCGTCGTCTCGAGTGTCGACGAGGTAGCGAGAGACGTCCCAGCCCGTCGTGATGACAGGCTCGCCGTTGACATACGTCACCTTGTGCTCCTCGTCGTACTCCGACTTGCCGTCTGGCTCGCCGTGCTTCTCCGACCCGATGGACGAGTCGGAGCTGAGCCGTTTCTCGAGCTTGCCATGTCCCGCCTTCTCGTCGAACGAGTCGGTCGGGGAGTGGTCGCCCTGGGCAGCAGTGAGCTGAGGGAGCTGTTGGACGCCGTCCTGGGAGGCCATGGGCGCGGACGAGGAGCGTTGCAGCTAGAGCTGTGGACTGCTGGGGGAAGCCACTCGGCGTAGGCGGATTATATGTACGTTCCATCCGGGCTGGAGAAGGTCCACGGACCGCGACGGAGTACGACATGGTGCCTCGTCCTGGTGCAATTCTCTAGAACGCCCCCCGCCCATGCGACATCACGGAGCCCAAGGGGACCTGCTCTCGGTACCTATCTGATTTATGCTGTAAGTGCAATGCGATACCGCAGGAGACCGTTCTACAGCCGGCGGCATCTCGCACCTTCCGCCCAACCGCCGGTCAATCTTGCGCCAAACGTGGAGATTGCGCAATCGCGGAGAGAAGTTGCACCCTCCGGAACTGGCGTCGTCCATGTGGTTCCCCGATCTTTGATGTTTTCGCGTAGAAATCTGGATGCCAAGATTGGTTGCCTTGGGTTAGTACTCAAATGCCGCACACACATCTCGGAGAGAACAATCACCTCGAGTTACGCGGTAGAGATATGTAACTAGAAGCGGGACATGCGCGACGATGGGCGCACATGGGGCGCACATGGGCACAGTAACCGTGAGCGCAGTTTACGCTCGAGCCCGGCAAAATCTAGAGTGCGTTATTTTGGGTCTCGAATCAGGTGCATTCAAGTTTGAGCCGGAGAATAGAGCACCGTTGTAAACCACCCGTCTCGTTGGAAGATCCGAGCGGCCCTGAAAAAGTCCGCATGGCCGGGGAAGCGCCATCCTCAGTCCTCAGTACGTGCTCGGTTCAGTGTGCTGGTTCCTGATCGTTTCATGTTTGATGGTTCAGGCTGTGGCCAGGTCGATATGGGACGAATGCGCAAATGCACATGTCGGTAGTGGTGGTTGCGGGATACTCTTATCCTTGCAGTCCCTACGCATGGGAATAATCGCACGTCCATAGTATGGTCTGCAAGATTTGGATGTCCGTCTCCGCTTGGCTCCGAACATCTTACGTCTGCACGCCTTATCCACGAAGGTAAGATCTTCTCGACGTTCGCAGTGGCCGAGGGCCTCAGCGTTGGAGACGGCAGCCTGAGAAAACCCCCGGTAGGATACCATGAGGTCTTCCGCGCATCCTGCAGGGTCACCAGATCAGAATCGACGCGGCCGTGAGCAACACTAGATAGATAGGGTGCTGCTAGGGCATCTCGGGGGCCGCGTTCTTGCCTATCGCCGCCACACCTTCATGGCGGACAGCCGGCGGGCAAAGTCACGCCAACGCGGGCGAAGAGCCTGAATGTCAATGAGGGTGAGCGCCTTCACACGACTCAATGCCGCCCTGAATACGCACGCCAGACAAGCCGTGAGGCTTTGCAAGCGTGGATGACGTGCTGTCCCAGAGGAACGGTGGCATGTTTAGAGTTACTCCCTGCAGTGGGGCGTGGTCATCACGGCTCACCAAACGACATTGTTTCTGTTGGATTCGATATCTCCACCCACGACTCTGCAATGGGTTTCCGGTGCGAATTGCAGGGATGAGCATATGACGTCTTCTCCGACATAGACGGGAAAATCATCAGGAACCAAGCAGATGGACGAGCGGGTACGAAGTCTACGGGTACCTATCTTGGACCCGATGAGGGCGTTATCGCCTGTCTGAAAGACGATGGATAGATGCCTTCAGCCACGGCTTTCTCAGGGACGAGACACGTAGCGCTCTTTACGACATTCGCGCTCTCAAATGCGATTTTGATGTCGCTCGAGTGCAACCCTTGCTGCCCTGGGCCAAATTTAACGAGTACCTGCGTCGGGACGGAGGAGGCAACGGAAGTGTCAGCCCCAGCTAGTACCGACCTGCGAGCAACTCACCGTGGATGAGATAAGGCCTGAGAGAGCACTGTATGCATGCATAATGCTCCTCACGCAGAGCTGGCAGTAGGGCGCGCCGCAACACCCGGGTTTCAACCTGCCAAGGCCACAGATAAGTGAATCACGTACGTCGTGCGCCGGCGGCGAGCGTTGTGCGGACATGTGGCATCTCTGCGCCCAGGCTGACTGCTCAGTGCGCCCATCAAGGAGGAGCAGGAGTACCAGCTGGCGCACGCGCCACAAGCGCTGCGTCGTTCTGCCATCCTGCCAACCCGCGAGCACATGCCGCGTGGACATCGGGAGGCTACTCGCCGCCACCGAACCACGATCGAGAGGCGCATCGATGGGTGACCGATCGCGGTCCACGGGCACCCATAAGTAATTATACCTGCATGATCGCGGATTCGCGAGATGGCGTTCTCAGTGCGGGCGGTGCCTCAATGGTGTCAACGCTCACCAGAGTAAAACGACTATGAGTTTGACGTTTCCGAACGCGTGCCTGGGCGGCCTGTTTGATGATTGAAGGGCGAGACCTAAACGTCAGGGACAACGGCGTAAGTTCGGGCACGTCTGCCAGCTATGGACCCAGAATGATGGCCCGCGAACGCTGATGCAGAAAATGCGAATACATTGCGTGCTCGGAGTCTGCGTGATAAATTATGCAGCGGTGTGCTTTTAGTGTTCGAGAGCCTCTGTGTCGATCTCCAGGACCGGTGCCCACTTGTGCACATAACCCTCCACCTCCACAACAGAGACCACGTAGATGTGCTTGAATGTGATATGGTTCAGCCCGATCGCCCATGACGGCTCCCTGCACTCGGTGTGCTTGCGCCTCTGTAGAATGGCAAGGTATTAGCTGTGTCTACGCGCAGGCCGAAAGAACGGGGAGACGCACGGTGACCGACAATACCCAGTCTGCCAGAGTTCGGCAAACCATGTCCAGGAGGTCCACCTTCCTTAAAGGGGCAGTCCCCGCAGCAACTTCCTCGGGCACAGCTACGTAGCACGTGTGGGCGTCATACCCTGGCCACTGAAAGAACAAAGACGCTGCGGTCAGCTTCGCCTTTGAAAGCGGCGAGGATGGATACACTCACCTGGCATTGGTACAAGACCTTCCAATCGTCTACGAGCTCGTCCAAGCTCTCGTCGGGGTCGTCGAGACACTTGTGCGTCCTCCGTTTCTCGGATAGTCGTATCCAGTCTGCGAGGGACACCCCGCGAGCGCCTTCGGACCAAAACTCGACTGTGTTCGCCACGCAGTCCTCGGGGAAAGGGAGGGGTACGCGGATACGGGAATGAGTGCTCTCTGACGACGTAGCAGACGAGTAGCCGGAGTCGACTTCGTTGTCGCTGTAGGATGACATGGAGCTACGGGAGGATGACGGGGATGCGGTCGAGGATCGAGGTAGGACAGGGAGTTTTGTGCTAGGAGTGGCCACTCGACGTGGTTGCGGCTTGAACAATGGGGCCACCATTGTGGCCGCGCGACGCATCTGGCCGCGAAGGGCGTCGCTTTGCGCGTTGTGGCTTATCCCGGAGAACAACGGTCTTTGAGCCAGTCCTGACCAGCCTAGGAGGTTAGGCGAGTAATTCGTCGACACGGCGTGCATATTGGCAGTCACTAGTGGACAGACGGGTTGATATGCGAGTGGCGCGATGAGTAAGGATCAAACGGTATGGTCGTCGAACAGGTTGATATGTGAGATGAAAGTACCGCAGTGCGTCTTATATAACCACCGGTGGACTGGTCAAAGAGCTTCGCGCAGCTATTGCCATGTCATTGTCGACAGCAAAGCAGCATCGCGTGCCACCCTTTGTCTCCGGCCCGGTGACAACGAGCATGGACCAACTTAGCTGGAAGTTCCCATGGTCAATGGTCTGGTAGGTGCACTATTGACGTGGCAGGCGCAATGTCCTCCTTGTCTTCCAGCCGCACCATTGGTTTGCAATGGCATAGGTATCTAGTTGTGCGTATGTGTTAGCGCACGTCAGACTGGATGTATAGAACTTACGATATTATCAAACGGTACGAAGTTTAGTATACTGGAACACTAGCGCTGAGCACCATCAAGGCGTTCACCAATACGAACTCCACGTACAGCAACTTCCAAACGACGGCTTCACAGAGCCAGCCTCGCAACGTAGGCTACAAAAGCAAGGAGCAGCGCCAAACAGAGCCATACTTCGATCGGCGTCGGGACGGGGCCCATCGCCACCGTTTCTTGTAGCGCTTGCTCCAAGTCCCGTGCCATAGCATCCATCCCGAACTTCTCCCTCGCCCGCCTCTTCGCCCGATCTGCTAGCTGCATCCGCTCCGCTTCGGACAAGTTCACAATCTCCACCAAAGCCTCGGCCCAGACGGCAGGCTCAGGCGGCCGAAGCCATCCTGTGCGCTCGCTCGCAGGGGCGTCGACAACGCTCTCGGTCGGGCCGCCGCTGTTACACGCAAGGACCGGGAGGCCGCAGACCATGCCCTCGACAGGCCCGATACCGAAGTGCTCGTTTGTGGGCGTGTAGAGAAGGGCGATTGTCGATGAGGACGTTAACAGTGCAGAGCGTTGGGAGGTGGAGAAGTTGAGCAGGAACAAAATGTCTGCGTGATCGGGGTCGGAAGTCGAGGGCAACGAGGGCAGGACAACCGTCGAGGTAGAGGGCGTGGTAATGGCGTAGGTAAGGTCCTGAGCTTTCGCGCTGTCTAGGAGCGACTGAAGCGTCTTCACGTTGTCCACGAGACGTGGGTCATACCCACCTAGTAGTCCCATCAGTACTGAGAGTGACAGAAAATCCAGACTGTACTTGCCTGCCAGGACTAGCCGAGGCTTTCGTGGAGGATTATCTGCCGCAGGAAGCTTGCGCTGGAGCAGGGCGAATGCGTCTATAGCCAATGCCGCGTTCTTCTTAGACTCAAATCTGTTGACTGACAACAGAGTTGGACGTGAACTACTTCACGGCGTCAGCCCTGAACATGGGACGATGGCTAAAATATACACACGATAGTATGCCTGTAATGTCAGGATCGTCTCGGTTGACGTCGATGGGTTGGTAAGTATCAAGGTTGATACCAGGGTATACAACACGCGGTGTTGCTCGGATAGAGGGGAAATGTCTCTTGAAAACACCCTTTGTGAAGTTCGAGTTGACGAGAATGGTATCAGCCTGTCCTGACATCGAGATGAGCGACAGAGTCAAGCTATGGATGCGGATATACCCACTAGTCGCGAGTTCCTCCACAGCATCCATAGGCAGCCGGTATATGCGCTTGAGGAGGCTCCCTTTAGGCTTCGCGCCTTCCACGTATGCTCCGCCGGACATCAACTTGTCAGGGAAGTGGCAGTAGTACAAGACGCGGGTATGCGCGCCAAGTCGCAGGAACGGTATGCATGTAGGCAGCAGGTCTACGAAGTACACGTCGTACGAGGGCATAGAAGGGCTCAGCAAGTGGCGAGTGAGGTGCAGCTGACGAGCGTGCGAGAACAGGACATGTAGCTTGCCCTTGATTGCACGAGGAAATGGCGAGGAAATGAGGTGCACACGCAAGGTACCTGTAGGCCTTGCTCTATCATCGGCCTACGGCGACGAGGAAGCGACATGAGGAAACCTTACCGTCGCGCGTCTCCTCAAAACAGTGTCCGCGATCATGGTGAGAGGTGTATATGTCGACGCTATGTCCCAACTTCTGGAGACCTAGCGCAGCGTCGACAACGAGACGCTCTGCGCCGCCTGTATATGCGTCAGTTCCTGTTCATGGTACCATTGCCCAGTTCGATCACACGCACCAATTCCGAGGTCTGGGTGTATGAACGCGATTCGTAACCTCCGGGAAGACATGACAATATCGGTAGCGTGTATCCAAGCACAGAGAGTGTGAAGCTCCCAGTAAAGCGTTCAGCTCTTGCCTAGACGCAACGCGTAGTGCCCACACTATGAGTAGTGTTCTCTGCAGATATTTGTGGTCGAGGTGGTAGTCGTTGTCAGAGAAGGAGCACTGTGCAGTCCGACCTGTAATTGGCCGAATGTAAGTACGCGTAGTCGCTCGTAAGCCCGTGTAAGCTCAGATACTAGAGCTTTCAATGAGTTGTATGGTCCCTGGAGACTCGAACTTACCCAGGCTATAACGTGGAGGTTAATAATTTGTAGCGCCCATTTACTCCGTCACCGTCCTCGTTAGCACTGGCTTTGTATAGTCCCTCGACGGACGTCCTCGACTGTCTGGCTCTCTCCCCTCCCCCCATCCGGCGTCCTGGAACCCTCTTGCTCCTCGGCCTGTGTCTCTGTGACAGACTGAAGTCGCCTGAGGAAGTGCTCCAGACAGACATATCTGCCGCCTGAAGCTACAGGTCTTGCGAGCTGAAACATTGCACGAGAAGACTTCGGTCGACAGTCAGTGTCTTGCACGTTCAGTATGGCAACACCAGCTACACTACCTGTCCTGCTGCCCTCGAAAACTCTCCCTGCGTCACTACAAGAAGATGCCAGGCTAGCATGGAAACCCAAGCGCAACCTCGAAATCCCAAACCCGCCGCCGGCGGAAGACCCAAAGGCAATTGAGATGGACATGGCGCGGCAGCTCGCAGACGGCAAGCCTGTGAAGAAAGTCCGGCCACGCAGAACAGTCGACTATGGCGGTGGTCTCGGGAGATGGGCATTAGTGCGTTAGCCGGTCCTTACGCCCACGGAAGTTGTGCTGAATAGGTCTCGCAGCTACGGAAGATGCGGCCAAACGCGACATACGTGCCGTACCTCCGACCTGCGCCGCCGTACATCATTGACGTAGGGGTGGACCGTTGGGCATGTACAGAGTATGGAGGCTCAATATATCTCGTGTGCAGCTCCTGCCGCCAAAGGCGTACCCAGACAACCCCTCAACATCCTTGTGCACCAAGTTCGTACACACCTCCACCAACAAGATTCGGTGCCCCGTCAATTGCGTCGTGGTCAGTCTCCAGCCACGTCTTCTACCTCTTCTTCGGCGGACCCTCCAAGCTAAATTGCGGATTCGTGTATAGTGGACACCCGAGGCGCGGCGTATTTTAACTGGCTCGACGAGTGGCGAGTTCACGCTATGGAACGGCCTGACGTTCAACTTCGAGACGATCCTGCAGGCACACGACTCCGCAGTGCGCACGATGAAGTTCACGCATTCCGGCGCGTTCCTTGCTTCTGCAGACCAGAGCGGCGTGATCAAGTACTTCCAGCCGAACATGAACAACCTGACCGCATGGACGGGCCACCGCGAAGCCATTAGGGGGCTTAGCTTCAGCCCGGATGATACCAGGTTCGCTACTGCGAGCGACGACTCTACCATCAGGTTATGGTCGTTCGAGGAGCAGCGCGCGGAGCGGACATTAACAGGTGCGTCTTCTCCGGGTTGTACATGTGCATACGGCCGCTCACTCGCAGATTAGGTCACGGTTGGGACGTGAAGTGTGTCGAATGGCACCCTTCAAAAGGTCTTCTTGTCTCAGGTAGTAAGGACAACATGATCAAGTTTTGGGACCCTCGGACAGCGACCGTACTTTCTACATTGTATGTTGCTCCCTCGCTTGGTCCGCCACTCACTCACTGAGTTCGTGTAGACATTACCACAAGAACACGGTCCAAGCTCTTGACTGGTCGCCAAACGGCAATCTCGTCGCCAGCGCGTCTCGAGACCAAACTGTCCGCGTCTTCGACATCCGCGCCATGAAGGAGCTCCGACTCCTCAAGGGCCACAAGAAAGAAGTCTGCTGTAAGTATTGCCTATCGTTCCTACTCTCCTGCACTTACCTCGACCTTCCCAGCTGTAACATGGCATCCCTTCCACCCGCTGCTCGTCTCCGGGGGCTCCGAAGGCGCCATCCTGCACTGGGACCTCTCTTCCTCCTCCGAGCCGCCCTCCTCCGTCTCCGCCTCGCAGCAGCCCGGACCGCGCGCGACGCTCTCGCAGGCGCACGACTCCAACGTCTGGTCGCTCGCCTTCCACCCGCTCGGCCACATCCTCGTCTCCGCCTCCAACGACCACACCACGCGCTTCTGGTGCCGCGAGCGCCCCGGCGACGCCTCCTCCGTCTTCTCCGGCGGCGGCGAAAAGCCGCCCGAGGTCACGGACACCTCGGGCCAGGACGACGACGAGGAGGCGATGGTCCCCGGCTTCGGCTTCGGCGGCGGCGGCGCGGGTGGCGCGGCGGGCGGCGGGTGGTGGGGCAAGGACGAGGACGGCGTGCAGCAGTCGTCCTCGTCCAGCGGCGGCGGCCCCGGCGGGTACCAGTCCTTCGGGCAGGCGGGCGCGATGGACACGAGCGAGGACGCGATCCCCGGGATCGGCGGCTTCGACGGCTCGAGCTCGGGCCCCGTCGTCGGCAGGCAGAACGGGCCGCTGCCCTCGCAGGAGGAGATCTTCGGCTCCGGGGGGCCGCCGGAGGGCGGGGACGACTGGGGCAGTCGCGTCCGCATCCATATTGTTGTGCTCTTTACTTGCTCAATGACACAGTTGTGCAGTTGCCGAGAAGTTTGACGTTGCACATTGCAACGCACTTGAGGTCATAACTCAGCAAGGTATCCAGCTTGGTGTCGCGCCTTCATACCCGCCCCTCGCTGACAGCCACTTACTCCAGCCTGAAACACTGAGGATTCACCCAAGCACACCATGCGTGTATCAACGAAAATCATCATTGAAGCGTCGTAAGAAAGAATCGTAAAGACGTGGGACGGTGCGGATGTATGCAGTCTGCAGTCTGTCTCTGGATGTGTGTATCTGCCAATCGACTGTCTGTATGGATGGTTGGATGATGGACGAACGGACGGGGAACGGCGTACGGGAGCAGGCGGAGAGACCACGACCAAATGGGAAACTAGAGTACACATCGAAGCCTGGCGCTCGACGCACGATCCAGGGGGATATTGACAAGATACAGAAGGGGGAGATCAGACGGGGTAGGGTGCGGGGAAACGCGTGAATGAGGAATGGGGTAGAGGGGGAAGGGGAGAGGCACGCGAGATGTCATGGGTAGGGGGAGGGGGAGGGTCGAAAGGGGAAAGGGGAAAGGGGAAAGGGGAAAGGAGAAAAGCGTTATAGGGGGAAAGATGAGTGAAGAGGCGGAAGGCTGTAAGGGAGGAAAAGAGTATATAAATATCATGCGTGGCACGCCGAGCGAATGTCCACGTAGTGAGGTCGTAATGTTGCGGTTTTCGCGCCTCTATCCGCCGCCTGCGCGAGCGGGGACGCATGTCTAAGCCAAGACGAAGACGAGGGCTGACTGAAGGCTGGGGAGACTCGAGCGCGTCTAGTTCTAGTTCGCGACGGAGAGCAGCTGCGGGGACGCCTCGCCGAACGAGCTCATGCTGCGCGCAGTGGGCGTCGTGTTCCCGCTCATCGAGACGACATCGTCGTAGCTCGGAGAGCGCGTAGGCGCCTCGCCGGGCGAGAGCAGGTAGTTCGAGTTCGGCGATGAGAGGAATTCCTCCACGCTGGACGCGGAGTGCGAGCGGTGTATTGCTTCCGGCTGCGCATCCAGGAACGGGTCTGCTGATCCAGTGTAGTAGCAGTACCTGCGCAATGACGCACACATCAGTCAACACCGACCTCTCCATGAACCTGAAACGCGAACGTACCTGTTCAAGAACACGCTATAGCTGTCGCTCTCCACCGGGCTGCGCAATCCTCCACCCAGAAGGGTGTACGACGGGTCATCCACAGGCGAGCCTGACGGCGACGACGATTCCGAGTTCGACGTCACGGAGGGAGTAGACTCCGCGCTCCCACCCCGCTCCAGGTACCACGACTGCGCCGGAGAGCTCACCGAGCGCGGAATAAATCCCGGGCTGAGTGCATCCGGAGAAGTGCTGGTGGGCGTCCGACGGACGGATCCAGAAGCGTGGTGCGAGATGCCAAGGTCAAAGTAGCCTCGCTGGTGGTTGCGCCCGCGACGGCGGCTCATCGCAGCCACTGGCGTGTCCTCGAACGTGGCGTCCATTGCGTAGCCAGCGACGGGAGTGTCGTCGGCGTCGAGCATCCGGGGGGAACCACGAGTAAGGGAGTGGACGTCCTCGAATACCTGCTTGCTCGCAGTCCGCTTGGGGAACTGGGGGATCGTGTTGGGATATGTGCTCGTCCGCGAGTGGGCGCTCTTGGTCGCGACGGGCGTACGTGTCCACGGGCTCTTCAGCGACGCAGCGAAGTCATACCGAGCAGAGAGGGACGTCGTCGCCTCGAGCGTGAACGACTCCGCGCGTGCCTTGCGGCCCGACGCCACGTACCCGCCGACGGTCTCGCGCCCCTTGACGACGCTCTCGAGCTTGCTCTTGAGAGAAGCGAGCCCAGAGTCCGCCGACGCAGAAGCGTTCAGACGGGGAACCTTCGCGAACGTGACCTTGTAGTTCTGCCCGTCGTTGTTGTCCCAGATCTCGCGACCGGCGACGTTGTACCGGAGCGCGAAGAAGAGAGTCTTCTCCTCGATGCGAGCGAGCATGTCGCCCAAGCGTATCGCGAACGTGAACCGATCGAACACACCGGCCTCGATAGACTCGGAGTACCGCGCCGTGACCTCGCTCGTCGTCTGCCATCCATCGACCGTGAAACGAACCGCAACCCACTTCTCGAACGCGATGTTGCGCACACGCACGGTGCCGTTGAGCACAGCCCCATCGGAGGAGAGCTCGAGACGTTCGAAGGCAATGTCCGCGTCCATGCGAGGCGACGCCGGCATGTTCACGACCTGCATCGTCAGCATCTTGTCCTCCTCGGCGCGCTGACGCCCGTATATCGAGCTTGGGAAATCGCTCTCCGTTCCGCTCGTATCCGTCGGGCTGCCCTCACGCGAGATTGCAAGGGGTTTCTGCTCGGCAAGGAACAGCTTGACATGTTCCAGCTTCGCATCGAAATGCACCGACTTGGACCCCATCGGCGTCGCAGGTTCGCTCTTCGTCGACGCGATATCCGTCACGACTGAAAGGTTCCCGCGGACGACCGGCCGCCGGCTCTTGAGAGACGACTTCAGAGGCTCGCCCGACTTCTTCCTCGCGATGCTCGCTGCGGTCTCCTGGGGAGCGGACACAGCACGGCTGTTGTTGCTGTCCGAGCGAAGGGTTGTCGATGACTCCCCGAGCGTCTTCAACGAGTCCAGATCTATCCGGAAACCCGAAGATTTCGAGTGACTGGCCTGCCGTGGCGTCTCGTTTCCGGAGGTGTTCTCATCCGTATCGCGAGCAGGGAAGGCTACGGACTCCTCCGACGAATTCTTGGCCCTCAGCACCGCAGGGGTAGGTGTGGAATCCGCGGGCGAGCGGAGTGGCTGCATCTTGGGCTTGCGGACACGCTTCGCACGCGGGTTGACCATCTGAACATACGCCTCTGAACTGCTCGAGGAGCTCGAGGCGTCCTCTGGGCCGTTCTGCAGCTTGGGCGACTGTACCCGCTCAGGTGTAGGAGGCTGCACGACCAATGCGGCGGGGGTGGCGGGAGGGGAGTACGAGGGCGTCGCCACGGCGAAGATGCTGTGGATGGCGGCAGCCGTCGAGGCGGAGGCATTGGGCGTCCGCGAGGCCGATGCCCGACGGGGGATGCGGGGCAGGGGTGCCCCCGCGCTGTTGGTGTGCCGCGAGAAGGAGTAGTCCATGGGGGAGGAGTACGTGCGGGTGTTCACAACCGTGCTCATGTGGAATCCGTGTTGTTCAGGTCTGCGGGAGAGATGGGGGATAAGTATCATCATAATAAATGAGGAGTGTGGCTGACAGTGGCGGCTGACGCGCGCGTGGCCGAGGAGATGACGGGCAGAGGCTCACCTGTGATGTGACGTCGTTCGTGGGCGGGCGCTGGACCGGCGGTGAGAAGGTCTAGGACGAGAGAGTTCTCGTGACAGAAGGCGATAATTATAAAGGAAATAGCGTCGCTATAACGCGAGCTGAAGAACACCGGGGGAGCGCGGGACGACGGGACAAATTGAACAGGACCGAACTGGGGGGATCGTCGTCGGTGTCAGCCACTACGCTTCTTCGGTCCGAAACGCACGAAAAAAGAGCGCGAGGGTACTCACCAGACAACGGCCTACTGAGCAGCCTCCGACGCGAGACGGGTCAGGCTTGGAGGGCGGATGAGCTGGAGGAGGCGGGCGACGGGTGATCCTGTTCGGACGGGTAAGACCAACACGAACCAGTACGGCAGGGCGGCCGCCTCCGCCACAGCCGCAGCCAGAAGAGCTACTCACCACGGGAGGACAACAGGAGCGTTGTCGTGGACGGTGACCTCTGAGCACGACGGGCGGGAGGGGGGACGTGGTCGTGGTGAGAGAGATAAGAGGGAAATAAAAGGCTTGTGGTGAAAAGGTTGATGTCGCACGTGGGATCGGACGACCGCCTGGGCGGTGTCGCTCATATATTCGCGATCACCCCTGCTCCGCCTCCTCTCGACGGCCCAGAACGTCCTCTTGCCGACGCGCTAGAAGCCCTACATGCTACCTGAAATGCCTCTTCGAATTTCGTTCGTGACGCCCCTGTCTGTCCGTCGCTCTACAAGACGTTCGCCCAGTCCATTTCCCCACCCTCGATCACTCTCTCTACACACTGCAACTCGTCAATAAATTTTCGAACACTGTGGGTATGGTGTGAGCAAGCCGTGCTTATCAACCGCTAGAGCTTCCCCAGCACTTTGAGTCAGCGGCAATCCAACGCTTGCCTTATCTCGCGCCATACATACACAGCTCGCGGCATTAGGTCCGGTCGCCCAGTCCGCACCGGTGGTCATTGCAGACTGAGCCTGAAAGCCCCCAAAGACTCAGAGCCACCAAGAACCAAGAGGTCACCGGTCACTCAGCGAGCCCCGCATCTCGCAAAGAGGGTGAACAATTCGTGTGCGCCTCCCCAGGGGGAAATGCGATTGTCCGTTGCATGCCCTGGGGAAGCGGCACGCAGGCTCCTACCCACCGCGTGCTTCGAGGTGAGGGGCGATCTCAAGGAGCGTAGACAGAATAAATTCCGACATACCTAGACCAGCGCTTATCCAGAAAACCCATCACGTGCTACATACTCCAACCTTAATTCCCCTCACCCCTCAGCAGCGGCTGGCACCAAACACGAGTAAACAACGGCCCTCGGAGAGGGAGCGCCCAGAACTGGCCCCGTTAGGAAGGCGATCAACTGCGGGCGCCTCTGAATTGACCGCATTTCTCGTTCTCGCGGCTGGAGGTTGTCGCTCGACGCTCGCGCGTCCTGCGCGCGTTCGCGTCGCGCGATGTGCTCGCGCTCGCGCACTCATCGTGCCCGCGCAAGATCCATCCTCTGACAGGAGAAATATAACCTACTAGCATCAAGGATATTAGTGATGTAATATATTAGCCTGCGCGACGGCTGTCTGCCGCGGTCCATGACGGACGTGCATGCCGCCGCGCGCGAAACCCGCCCGCCCGTCGTGTTTGGTTTCAACGTGCTCGCGCCACACCTCCTACCATGACTGCGGCAGTTACTAGTCTTTTAACACATCATGATCTAACTATACCTTCGCGCGCGGCTTCCACAGGGATTACTAAAGCTGTGAGTTGCAGGTTCCCCGCGATGCGCCTGTTAAGCCCATGTATTCATAAACTCACAACTTCGGCTGTAGCATTCTTATTGTATCTGATGAGTATTAAATCAGTACTCAGGGGGGAATCTTGCGCGGGCACGATGAGTGCGCGAGCGCGAGCACATCGCGCGACGCGGACGCGCGCAGGACGCGCGAGCGTCGAGCGACAACCTCCAGCCGCGAGAACGAGAAATGCGGTCAATTCAGAGGCGCCCGCAGTTGATCGCCTTCCTAACGGGGCCAGTTCTGGGCGCTCCCTCTCCGAGGGCCGTTGTTTACTCGTGTTTGGTGCCAGCCGCTGCTGAGGGGTGAGGGGAATTAAGGTTGGAGTATGTAGCACGTGATGGGTTTTCTGGATAAGCGCTGGTCTAGGTATGTCGGAATTTATTCTGTCTACGCTCCTTGAGATCGCCCCTCACCTCGAAGCACGCGGTGGGTAGGAGCCTGGACCGCGCACGCCACCAGGCGCACGCGTCGGCCCGCCGCGATCGGCGGTATATTGCTCTGACGCACTCGCACTCGTCATGTCCTGCAACGTTCCCCGACTCTTGTATTCTCCCGCGCCGGGCCCGCATGCGATGGTCGATGGATGTTACGATGCACGACTTGCTGCAGTCCTCTGCAATCCCAGAGCCACGGGAGCGACAGCAACGAATGCACCCGTCGTGGCTGCGTGGCGGCGCGCCCGCCACCATCTTCCTGCGGCGGTTTCTCCATATGATGTCTCCGGGCGCGCGTCGTTTTTTACACGGCGTTTACCAGTGCCAAAGAACTTCCGAAGTGTACTCGTGAGTCACTCTGAACTTTGAGCTCGGTCAGCTACTTCTTCCAGACATGACTAGGACATTCTGCTCCGGTTCGGCACGCTTACACAGGACGGCGAGCTTCTGAAGCCTACTTTGACTCGAGACGCCTGCACAACCACACAACGCCACTCCTGTGAGCTCCATAACAACCTGCGGTCCTGTTCATCAGCTGACACGCTCAAATATACAGCTTCTGCGGGATGTCTATCCATCACATCCGAACCAATCTCCGTTTTCGCATCCCGAAGTGTATGCAACGCTGCTGGAACAGAACACGACCATGTGCCCCAACAGTATGATGCTGACGCGCGGGTAACGAACGTCGTCATCGATGTCCGACTCAACACGCTGCGTCGGGCGTTCCTGAACACGCCCGGGCCAATGATGATGTTGAAACGAGAGGGCTGATCGTCGAGGCCAGGTCGTTTCGGGGAGTAGGGAGCCCGCGTCGCAAACGCGCGGGGGGCTTCGATAGCGCGCACTCGCGTACATGTAGTACAGGCGTAATCAAGATAATCTACGATAACCTGCCCGGCGGCGAGCGCGTCGGCTTGCCACCACCGCCGTCCCGCCCTTCAATAACACATGTTCCAACACACCCCCACAAGCAAAGCGCGAGCCGCGAAAGGAAAAGAATGCGCACCCCCATAATTACCAAGCACCGTCTGTCTCGAGTTCCCCCACCGCCGCGTAGTCGTAGTCGTCGGGCCCGAGTACAGCGTTGGCTCTTCCAGCCGTCTTCGTCTTCAAGGCTTCCCAAGCCGCGCGGTCGGGGCACTCCGACTTGTAGTGCCCAACCTTGTCGCAGAAGAAGCACGTGATCTTCGCCTTGGGGGTCTCGGTGCGCATGGTAGCAGCAGCGACACCAGGATCGTGGACCGGGGAAGGTGAGGTGGGCAAAGCGCTTGTCTGCCGGACTTCTTCGTTCAGGAGTCGCGAGATGATGACGTCGAGAGTGAGCTTCTCAGTAGGGGTGGTGTCGAAGGAGATGATGACTGGGTCGTACGCCGGTGGGAGGCCCATCGTGACAGCGAGAATCTTGTCCTGGTTGCTGACGACAATACCGGCCTCCTCCATCCTGAACGCCATGCTTCGCACCTCGCCAATCCACGCCTGCATCGGCTGTTCGGCACCCTTCTTTGCCGTCAAGAACCGCCTCTTCATCGCCAACTGCGTTGCAAACCCGCGGGCTTTGTGCACCTCCGCCAACGTCTCCCAGATCTCCATCGGATCGCGTGAACGCATGTGGGACAACTGACCGTCTTCGACCTGCATGATGATCTCCGCCCTCGCCTCGCTCATCTTCTGCGCTGACCTCTTCTGCTTCCGCTTCT
Organism: Trametes sp. AH28-2; assembly: GCA_001304625.1. Taxonomy (NCBI): domain Eukaryota; kingdom Fungi; phylum Basidiomycota; class Agaricomycetes; order Polyporales; family Polyporaceae; genus Trametes; species Trametes sp. AH28-2. The sequence continues at coordinate 89,366 of LJJJ01000234.1, forward strand.
CGAACTCCTCCTGCCACATCGCCGGATCTTGTACGTCAAGGGTGATCTCCACGATCCCGTCCCAGAGCTTGCGACGGACAAGATCGGCTTCCATGCGCATCGCCCACTCGACGTAGTTCGTGTCATTGAGCTTCGGGAAGCGGCTGCTGCGGACCTCGATAGAGTCGGGCATGGTGAGAGGAATGAATGTATGGGTCGTCGGCCCGGGTTTCGTCGTCTTGTCTCGGTAGAATCGTCGTTCGTCGGTAAGACCCAGAAGGGAATGGCACGAAGCAGAGTGAGCAGAGGGCTATACAGCGCGTTTGTGTTGAAACGAGAGGGCTGATCGTCGAGGCCAGGTCGTTTCGGGGAGTAGGGAGCCCGCGTCGCAAACGCGCGGGGGGCTTCGATAGCGCGCACTCGCGTACATGTAGTACAGGCTTTATCAAGATAATCTACGATAACCTGCCCGGCGGCGAGCGCGTCGGCTTGCCACCACCGCCGTCCCGCCCTTCAATAACACATGTTCCAACAGATGACATCGCTCTCCCGCTACTCCCGCGCTCGCATCAGGAAAAACCTCCCGCTGGGATGTCAGCAAAAGTGAACGGTTTTTGGCGAAAACAGTTGAAAGTACCTGCAAACGGCCGGAATGTCTCGTAAGATCTCAACCTCACCTTGTACATCCATGGAAATGCCTGTAAATCGTATCAATCTATTCATTTGAGATAGAAATCCAAGTCCAGAACACCAGGGATGAGACTCGTCAGTAGGTTACTAAGTCGCTCAGAAGAGCGATATCCGGGCGAGAGAGTTGAGCCCTCGCGGGCGGCTGGCTGCCACCACTCGGCATGAACAATCACTAAACTTTCCCTCCACTCTTCTACGCCTCCGAAACCCTCATCTGTACAGGTCCAGCAAAGATCCGGAACGCCCCAGTGCTCGTTGCGTCCACCAGCACCGGCCGCGAGACATTCATCAACACTGAGAACTGGCGCTTACTCGTTCTCAGCGCGCGCGCGCGCGCACACAAGGATATGCGACCTTCTCTGGTGCCGTGTTTGCGCTTCGCACCGCCCCGTGTGAGGGGACGCTGGCGACAGCGGAGCTCGTTGGAGTATCGTTTACGAAGGAAGAGCGCGAGGAGTTTTTTGGGAGGGGGATGGACCGTGTGGCGAGATGCTGTGTAGCGTCTTCGGCACCTGCTGCTGGCAGACGAATATATCAGACTCTCTGATCAGTGATGGACGGTGATGTA